>PVIJ01008398.1:0-74596 GCA_004024925.1 Scalopus aquaticus | reverse complement strand
GGACTATAGGGAGGCCGGGTGGGAGAGAGACACTCAGCGGTGGGGGAGGGGGGAGGGGAGGATAAGGGCACAAAATGCAAGAGAGGAGAATACAGGGGACCATGGAGATGGATCACGGGTGAATTGGTGGTGGGCTGCCCAAGGGGAATACAAAATGTAAAAGACACAAATAACAATAAAAAAAAATGGAAAAAAAAAAGGGGGCTCTGCCTCTAATGTCACCAGTGACACAGGCTGTTCATCAGGCTTTCAGGGGCAAGCTTCCACTTGCCCCATGTTCAGTGCTCTGGCCTTAAAAATTGACACCATGTCAGTGCAACATCCTCTAGAACAAGAACCTTAAAAGCGAATTCCTGGCACATCTGAGTTATTACGCTATTTGCCACTTCAGGCTGGGTGTGTATAGAACTGAATGCCACTCAGGGACAAACTCATTACTGAAATTAAGCTAATCCTATAAGTAACTCACAGATGACACATTCATCATTTTACAATTGTATTTTTATTGTCGATGCGCCTAAAACACATATTTTTTAAGTCTATTTGATATGCTCACCTAGGTAAATCCAAGGTAGATGGTAGAGAAGCACATGTGGGGAAACACTGGTTTGAATAAATTGCATTTAATATTATGCAAAATATAAAGACATGGATCCTATTATTTTTCTCCACAGAAAGCATATTAAAGTGATTTTGTATAAAATATTCAATATTCTCTATGTAAGCAAGTATATCATGGAAAGAGATCAAAATAGAATTTAGAGTTTTATGACAGAATTCAACCTGTTGCTGGAAGAGTTCTTGATTTCATTTCTTTTCAAGTAATACTCCAAGTCTCTGTGACAATATTTTGGCATGTGTGTATCCATCTGAAACTTCTTGGGGAAATGAACAGAGCAGATTTTACATGAAAGTATAAAAACCACAGCATTTGAAGAAGTGATTTTTTTGAATGGATGGTTTAGTACGGCATAGTAAGAGGGGATTTTTTTTAACAAAGTTCAGTAATGAAGGTAATTGCTTCTGTAGTCTTTTAAGAAACTAAACATCAGTTAAATTAGAAGAGACTTCAGAAACATAGATGCCATGAGCTTCTTTAAGAAGTAGGATTTAAGAAGTAGGAATGAAAAGCAGTATTTTGGGGGTAGGAAGGTGTGACAAGGAAAGGAGGACCTGCGAGATAGAGGAGAGGTGTGTCACATATTCTTATGTGCCAAGGCTTATTAAATATGCATATAATGCAATCTCAAATAAATCACAAAGATTTGGATTGAACTAAGTAGAACAGAGATTCCCCACCAGATGATTAAAAAGAAAATTGTTAACAAGGGGAGTATTTTTGAATGAAGAAAAGAAATTTCATCTTAGGAAGCTTTACACTGAATTCAAACATTTGTCTTTGAAAACTTACAGTTACAGTGAGCTTGGTTGGTGTGTTTATTTTGTCCAAAATGAAAATAAATTGTGGGGCCTCCCTGGTGGTGCAAGGGGTTAAGTCTCAGCACTATGAGGCTATCAGCAGCCACTGCAGCAAGAGTTCAATCCCCGGCCAGAGAACTTCCCACATGGCACATGGCACAGCTGACCTCTCTTGTCTCGCCCGCTCCCCTCAGCAGTGTATTTCAGTAGATCTGCCTATTCTGCCTCCACTCTGTCTCTGGTGAACCCTCTCACCCCACCATCCCCGCACCTCTGGCCTATACCGCAGTTCTTCTATGCATAAATAAATAAAATAAATCTTTAAAAAATAAATTGTGAATGCTTTCAAATATTAAATAATGCCTGCACTTTATAATTAAAACAATTAAATAATTCAGAAAATCACAAAAAAGGAAAAACATCTCCCCTAAGTCCCACTTAGATACTGGATTTATTTATTGTTTAATGTTTGGAAATCTGATGGACATTTTTATTTCATTAATGTTTTATTTAACTATGACAGAGGGTTCACATGGTCATATTTTATTGCCTATTTATATTTCTCTTTTGAGAACTGACCTTTGTCCATCTTTCTGTGGGATGTTTGCTTCCATTACTGATCTATATAATATTGTCCCTTCACAAAGAAAAAACAACTTGGCGGTGGCAGTGTCTGCCCTTTCCCCTGCTTAACAGGTCAGAAATTGCTTTCTTCCAGTCAAGTCCTTAATGCGAGGATTTTGTTCCCATACACCTACAGTCTCTGTAGACAGTAATTTTCCCTTTTCTGTCCATATCCCATAAATAGAACAGTATGTTTCTAAATTGATATATAACCGTCACATATCGTCACAGAAAAAAATCATGGAAATTCCCAAAAGTTAAATGAAAAGAACCTCATTAGTATAGCAGGAGAAAGCTTATGCAACCTCTTCGCAAAGATCCCAGATGGCCACACAGCATGTGTCTCTCTGAGGCCTTAGCCTCAGGCCTCCCCTGCCAAGATTACAACCTTTGTCAGAGGGCCAGTGGCAGAAACAGTGGACCTATAGATCTGAAAGCACTTTACAAACTATAAATCATTATCTTTGAATTTCCTGAGAGAATTGAATTTAATCATTTCAGAGGATTCTATAGGTGCTACCTATGTGAGATTCTTTAAAACATCCATAAGGGAATCCCAGCACCAAGTGATTCGAACAGAAGAATTATATAGTAGTATAGGGGGAGCAGAACCACCTCTTCTAAAGTCAGAATCCCCTTCACCCAGCCATGATCTCTCAGATACGCTGAGAGATGGGCTGGTGGAGCTCTGACCTCAGCCCTTCTGGTAAAAGGAGACAATTCCAAGATACTCTGGTTTCCCTAAATAATATTGTCCATCTAGGGAAAAAATTATTTAAATATCTAGTATTAATAATATTTATATGATTACTCTCTACCATATGGTATTACAATACATCCCATAAAGTTGCTTTTCACTTGGAATAAATTTCCGAGGCCCTAGCTTAAGAAATCTGACTCTTCCATCCTAGTCTTTACCACACGTGGACCTCCTTAATCCTCCTCTCGGTACTCACATTTTTATGACATGAAAAGCTCTTCATCATTTCATCTTTCTGATTACTAACTTTTCCTTGCCAGTTGCAGAGCTAAACATAATATTCCTGCTGAAAAGGGCTAAAGTGAGTCAGATCAACCTGGACCCAGCTCTGCCCCTCTCGAGCTAAGTAACCCTGGGCCAGTTTCTTAACTTCTCTCATCCTCAGCTGCCATATCTTTAAAATGAGAATAATACCTACTTCACAGGTAGGCATATGTCACCTGTGGGTATGACAGTGTATTTCAAATGTCTGATTCCATAAATTTAAAGTACATTTAATTATCATGCCTTAGGAGATAATATGTGAACAGTACTTTGGAAGGAATTTTTAAATGAGTGAAATTAATTCTTCTAAAATACCTTACTATAAAATCAGCTAGAAGAAAACACCACTTTGGTTGTCCACTCAAAAGGTGTAAACTAACATCTGCAGTATGCCAGGCATTCCTCTGGGAGCTGGTGATAGAGCAGTAGCCAGGATAGAGAAGTCCACTGCTTATTTTTTTAAAAGACTTATTTATTTACGCATACAAGCTGGGGTGTAGGCCAGAGGTGTTGGGGGCGGCGAGAGGATTCACCAGAGATAGAGTGGGGAGCAGAACAGGCAGACTGACTGAAGTACACTGCTGAGGGGAGCAGCAGGCGAGGCAGGAGAGGTCTGCTGCACCATATGGGAAGCTCCCTGGCCAGGGATTAAACTTGTGCTACAGTGGCTCTGGATAGGTTCACAGTGCTGAGACTTAACCCGCTGTGCCACCAGGGAGGCCCTCCACTGCTTATATATATTTTACCTCTCTGATGAAGAAAAAAAAAGATAATAAACACACAGACAAAAAACAAAATAATCTCAGAAGAGATAAGACAGCCATGATCTCAACTTCAGTGAGAGCAAGAGTGGTGGAAGGTGTGGGGGGAAGGCACCTGGGGAGTTCTGATTGGGAAAAGCTGGATAGGGAAATACTCGAAACTCTTTGAAGTAATACTGAGCTGAGCCTACCATGAACACAAATATCCAGGGTAAGTGAGTTGCATACAAAGGGACGCTGTGTGACAATATCCTAGTATATGAAATAAGCTTGATGTATACATGAGAGTGAAAAGGAAAGTCAGTGTCGGCGGAGCACAGCGGATGTGAAGGAACCTAGGGCGGATGAGCTCGGAAAGGCAGGCAGAGTCCAGACAATGTGGCATCTGACAGGACAAGAAGAGGACTAAGGATTTCATTGTCTCAGAATGTGGCCACTGGAGGTCTTGGCAAGCTGTGATAAGGTCTGACTTCGATTTTTACAAAATTTTATGGGCCGTCACATGGGGAATGGACTGTAGACAAACAATGAAGGTGAGAAGCAGGACATGGCCACCAGAGGCCAGGTGAGAAAAATGGGGGTGAGAAAGACAATGAGAAAACAGGTTTGAAATAGATTTTGGAGATACAGTAAAAGAACTTGCCAATGGATGCCATGTAGGACACTTATAAAAACAGTAGAATGGGGATCTCTCCTGGGATGTGGGCCTGACAGCAGCGCGTGCCCTGAGCTGGAGCACGCGGGGCGGAGGGACCGTGAGCACTTGCCCCTGAACATGTACTAGTGGCACCTCACCTTCATTGTTACAAGCCTCGGCCATGTCACTGAGCCTCTGTGCCTCAGTTTTCTTTTGTGTGTATCTAGAACCATCAGAGTACAGGTGTGCCCTCAGGATTAAATGCTTAAATACATGAAACGTACTTGCAACAGCACCTCTCTCATGGTGTTAGTTATTATTAAGGGGGGGAAATCTAGAGTTCTCTGGACTTGTCGACTTTATGATGTCTTTCCAATGTCCATCTGGAGATGGGCAGGCAGCTGGGTCTGCAAGTCTAGAGTTCAGGCAGGAAATATAAATCGGAATTCATTAGCATATTGATAGTATTTAAAGCCCTGGCACTAGATGAAATCACCTAAGAAAAGACAGGAGAGAAGAGAATAAGAGGACCAGCCCTGGGCGCTTCACAGTTAAGGTCATGGCTCAGATATAGTTAGATGTCACAGAATGGCCAAGAGTCTGATGAATTCTTCATTCTCGTTATTTATTTTTAGGGACTGTCCTATTACTAAATTAAGTCATGAAAGTCTCATTTGACGTTCTGCATCACTAACTGTCCTCTATTTTACATTTCAAACCCATGCTTTTACATCAGATAATAGGCTCCTCATGTTACTTGTCTTTTTTTTCTTCATGTCTTTCACTGGCCTTACCGTGGAGTGATAAACATAGGCTCACTCAGTGAATGTCTGCTGGGTTCATTATTTAAAGAAATAGGATGAATAATTTGTCTTCTCCATGGCACTGTAGGAATGACTAAGTTATGGGGCTTTGAATTACTTTGCTGTATGGAAGAAGGCTAACAGGATTCATTTTATTACCAAAAATTATATATTGTGACTTTTTGGAAAGCCAAAAATGAATCCAAGCTCATAAATAAATTAATCTTTCTAGAACCTACCTTTATGGTAGGAATGGATGTAAAGTGAAAGAATAATAAAGCTTTGGACTTGAGAAAATTTGTGCTCAAATCTCAGATTCATACCAGCTGTGAGACCTGAACAAGTTACCTAACTCACGTGAACCCCTGGTTTCTCATCCTTAAATCGAGATCATGATAGCACCTACTTCTTAAAATCTGAAGAACTTACACCAAGGCTGTCCTTGGTATAAATGAGAGATCATATTTGGTTTCCATTTGTCTCCTAAAATTATACTGCATCCTACAGTAGGTGTTTTGCACATGTGTTTCCATTATTCTCAGTACCTATCACAGTAGCATACATGCAAAATCGAGTTTATTTTTTAAGTGATGCTTATAATGCAAGTAGTGGGTGATGTGAATGATTTATCTGCAGATATGCAAGCACACAGTTATAAAAAAAATGCACTGATCAGTTTCACATAAATTTGCTTATTTCCAAATTAAAATTTATATAGGACAAGATCTTTCACATGTAACAGGAGGGATTTGTTACATCTATAATAATTTGTTACTTTTAAACAGACTTAGCCTGACCCAGAGGCAAGGGCTGTTATGGTCTCATTATTTCCTGCCCCCCAGAGGATGAACTGTATTAATTAAGTATATTTAAAGGGAAAAAATGCCTCTTTGCTGTATCCCCATTAAGCTACTGTCTCTGTAGTTCCTGATGTTTGTTCCAATTTATTAACTGTGAATTATACCTCTCAGTAAATTAACCCTTCTTTCTCCACTCACTTTGCCAAATACAATATTGCATAACATTACAAACCAGCCTGAAAATATAGACATAAAACCATTTCCTGTAGCGGTGAACCTCAGATTTTAACAGCTTTTGTGAATCTGGGCCTGATGCTCATTTTTCAAGCCAGGAGCAAACCTATAAATCAGGTACAGCACAGTGTCCTTGTCTTTAGAAAGCTGTTTACAGTCATGTATATTTATTAGTTTTCCATAGTGTCAAGCAATATGTTTTCTCTGCCCTCTTCTTTTTATTTTATTTTGTTTATTTTTTCCATGCACACACAGATTCCTATCCCAAAGCTTCTCTGATCCATCATAAAACTCAATCTCTGGGGATGCTTACCCTTCCTGCCTACATCCCTACACAGTTGCTTGTGATAGCACCTTAACGACACTAGATCTTTTACTGTCCATGGATATTTACAGTTTTCCTTTTGCCACTTGGTAAGAACTGTGAAGGATCTGAGATTTCACCCTGCCTTCGAGCTAACAGGTTAGCCTGTCTGCTTTCCTGGAGAGACTGACAGGAGTTCTGAGACTCCAGAGAGAAGGGACTTTATTATTCATAGCAAAAGCAGTAGCCACAGTGTCCACATTTGAGCTGGCTCTCCAAGTTCCATTCCCTGCAGGGGGACATGAAAAGGTCCAGATGACTGATACCTGCGCACACACAGTGAACTGCATGACAGGAGAGGGACCCTACTATTCAGGAACCCGAATCTTTTATACTGGGTAGTAAACCTGCCTGAAAATTTCCCTGGAGGTAACATGTTCTTTTTCATACTGGAAAGTAAGCAAACTTACCCTGTATTCTAAAGGAAGACACGCTATCTACCCAACAAGGCTATTTGCTCTACAAACATCTTGAAAACACAGTACAAAGCAAAATCAGTCTGTGCCTCTGCTCACAAGACTTGCATGAAGGCTAGATACCACACCAAGTGGTCTCCTAACAGCACCAAAGTTTTTCTTCAGGGACTTGTATTACGGTTTATTTATGTCTTCATACATGCTTTTAAAGTTAATATGGATTCAGTGCCATGAACATGTAATCTCAAAATCGCATAACCCATATTCCTTTATTTTTTTTTTAAAGATTTATTTATTTATACATACAAGCTGGGGTACAAGCCAGAGGCATGGGGCGGTGAGAGGGTTCACCAGATACAGAGTGGGGAGCAGAACAGGCAGATCAGAAATACACTGCTGAGGGGAGCAGCGGGCGAGGCAGGAGAGGTCTTGCCGCACCATGTGGGATTCTCCCCGGCCGGGCGTCGAACACGCATCACGCGCTGCCGACAGATCCACAGTGCAGCGCTCAACCGCTGCGCCACCAGGGAGGCCCCCATATTCCTTTATTTAAATTAAAATCCCATTTTAAATTCCTGGTGAATTTACTCAAACACTGTGCATCTTAGTTTCCTCCCCTGCAAAATGAATTAGATCATACTGCTTCAATCTGTGAGTTGTTGAAGAGATTGCACTAGATAGGGCCTCCCTGGTGGCGTGGCAGTTAAGCACTACGCTGTGGAGCTGTCGGCAGCGGTGACGCGAGTTCGATGCCCAGCCAGGGAGATTCCCACATGGCGTGGCAGACCCCTCCTGCCTCGCCCGCTGCTCCCCTCAGCAGTGTACTTCAGTCAATCTGCCTGTTCTCCCCACTTTGTCTCTGGTGAACCCTCTCAAGGCCGCATGCCTCTGCCCTGTACCCCAACTTGTATGCATAAATACATAAATCTTAAAAAAAAAAAGAGATTACATTGATAACCAGCAATCCTGGACTATTAAATAAGCTAAAGGAACTGCCTGTTCCTAGCACAGAGACCAGCAAACATGAAGCACCCACTGGTAGCATTACTTAGACTTGGCTACAAGTACACACCTTCATGCAAGGTACGTAAATCTTCTCTGTCTCTAAACCGACATCACTGACCCCATCTCCAAACATACCTTGGGAGTGCTGGTTTGCCTCTTGTTGGATTTCTCAGGAAGTAATATTTTTGAAGATCTATTATGTGTTTCCAAGCGATTATCTGACCTAGTGCTTCCATGTACCATTTCAGTCATTCTGCACTGCATTCACGTGATGAAGGTGCCATTTTACAAATGAGTAGGCTGAGACTCAGACATTACCCAAGATCGTGCAGTGTGTAAATGGGAAAACAGGTGCCAAAACCTGTCCATTATAGCCTGACTCTGGGCTTTTGTAATTTGCAACCATTCAACCTTTCTTCCCTCAACTCTCTGTCTTTTGACAATTGTTATGCACAACACACTAGGTTAAAACCTAAATGCTACTTTTTTTTTACCACAGCCCATTGCTGGATCCACAGGCTCAGTCAAATGTTTTACTCATTTTTTTTTTGAATTTATGATTCCTGGCTATCAAATCTCTCAATGACAGTCTGACATTCTTTGAGAAATGCAAACACAGTCACTTCTGTGGCACATAGGCTTTTCAAGAACATTTCCATTAAAGAGAAGTTTTAAAATGATCATTAAAAAAGAATAAGGAAGAGTATAGGGGAACCAAATAAGGGATCATGAGGAACAAATAACAGTAACAACAACAATAATAATAATAAACTAGCAGGCAACTGTAAACAAGAGACATTCTGTGAGGGAGGGGGAGGAAAAGGGGTCAAAATGGGGGAGAGAAGAGCTCAAGGAACTACAGTGAAGGTTCACAGGTGAAAGGTGGTGGGAAATTTACAGGTAATACACAATAATGTAAAATAAATATAATATATATATATATATATATATATAAGAATAAGCCTACAGTAACAAGACTCTCGTTCAGATAAACCATAGAAACTCACATGAACTTTAAAAGATAGACTCTTAATGTTACATTAAAACAAACAAAGGTGAAAACCTGCCTATGTAACTTAGTTCCATAGGAATTTTCTTTATACCAATTTCCTCAGAAAGTCAAGTACATAATCTTTAAAGTAAACTCATAAAAATCAGACCAGGGGGCCTCTCTGGTGGCACAAGGGGTTAAGTCTCAGCACTATGAAGCTATCTGCAGTCCCTGCAGCACAAGTTCGATCCCTGGCCAGGGAGCTTCCCACATGGTACAGCAGACCTCTCCTGTCTTGCCCACTGCTCCCCACAGCAGTGCATTTCAGTTGATCTGCCTGTTCTGCTCCCCACTCTATTTCTGGTGAATCCTCTCACCCCCCCACACCTCTGGCCTACACCCCAGCTCTTGTATGCATAAATAAATAAATCTTAAAAAAAAAAATCAGACCAGGAAAAAAAATGATTGGTCATTAACACTGCAATAAAGTATGCTGTAGATTTGCGGCAGAATTAGGTTCTGTAGTTCCTGACACCTTTATTGACAATAGCAGACCACATCAAAAGTCTTCGGAAGGAATGCTTCCAGCTCACAGAAATTCATCACCTCAAGAAACTCAAAATTAGGGCCTCCCCGGTGGCGCAGCGGTTGAGCGCTGCGCTGTGGAGCTGTAGGCAGCGGCGACTCGAGTTCGACGCCCGGCCGGGGAGATTCCCACATGGCGCGGCAGACCTCTCCTGCCTCGCCAGCTGCTCCCCTCAGCAGTGTATATCTGATCTGCCTGTTCTGCTCCCACTCTGTCTCTGGTGAACCCTCTCGCTGCCCCACGCCTCTGGCCTGTACCCCAGCTTGTATGTATAAATAAAAAAAAAAAAGAAAAAAAAAGAAACTCAAAATTAAAAAAAAGTCTAAGCGTTCCAACAATAGTCCCAGAACTGCCTGAAGACATTTAGAATTCGAATAATCTTTAAACAGGTATGAAGATAAAAAGTACAAATAGAAAATGTGCTGGTGCTATAATTAAAAGTAAGCATAGAGTCTTTGAAAATAATGCATTGGGGCCTCCCTGGTGGCTGCGCTGTGGAGCTGTCGGCAGCGCGCGATGCGGGTTCGATGCCCAGCCAGGAAGAATCCCACATGGTACGGCAGACCTCTCCTGCCTCGCCCGCTGCTCCCCTCGGCAGTGTATTTCTGATCTGCCTGTTCTGCTCCCCACTTTGTCTCTGGTGAACCCTCTCGCCGCCCCACGCCTCTGGCCTGTACCCCAGCTTGTATAAATAAATCTTAAAAAAAAATAAAATAATGCATTGATATTATAATATTTGGAAAGTCAATCAATCAGCATAATATTCAGAGTGATAAATAAGGGGTGGGCATCCTGCAAATGTCAGTTATAATGTTACTGAATCCAGGTTCCTAAGCATGCTCAAGTTGATTACTTTGTTTTTTATTAATTTTATGCATGTGACTCCTTTGGGTGTTTTTGTTCTTTGCCCCCTTTAAAAATTAAAAAAAAAATTTTTAGGTGAATAAACAACAGATGTATACTATAGCATCATGACAAACCAGAACACAAAGTCATGAAATGAAGAATTTCATGCTGTCAACCTGTTTGGCTTTCCCAAGTTCAGTGACTGTATTTTATCTGTTCCATTGAGCATTTTCTGAGAACATGGGCTATTATGGACTTCCTTCTAGATACTTGGCCTGTTGTTACTTGCCATTTGTCTGAATCCCTTTCAAGTATTTCAATAGATTTATTCTATCTTATACTACTACCATTTGGAGAAAAGTTTTGTTATTTTCCTTGAATGTGATAGTGAGTAGGCACTTTATTCTCTTGGGACATATTCTTTCACTGTGGTTATTTCTAAACTGCTCTGTGAGTTTCTCATGACTTTTTTTTTTTTACCCAAAATTCCCCCATCCCTTTCATACAAGGGACTTACTTTTTTGATTTCAGCATCTTAAAATTAATTCTCATCTCTATAGCTTAAAACCTGGGCTATTGTTAATTTGCAAGCAGTTTGGGGGAATTTCTCTTTGCATTGAGTTATGAAATAAAGTCTAAGACTCAAACAATGTAGTAAAATCTTCTCAAAATTTTCCTGTGATTCATTTACATGATCCAGATACTCACTCACATGTGAACTCCCGGGAAACCCTCATTTTAACATTTTTCTCAACATCCCTAACATCTTACAACTTAATCATTCAGACACCACCCACCCACCCTCTGACACCTTCTTCCTGATTGAAAGAGGCATTCATGTAGATGAGTCACCTCCTGCCAGCATCACAGGAATTACATAAAAGCAATCTGCCAATGAGCTAGGCCTATGGGCAGAAAATCACATTTAATGTCAACGTGAAAGTCATTCTTGCTTGTGGAGAATCACAATAAAGCACTTGAAGACCTTAACTCTCGGGCTTTCAATCCTTAATCTATATACTATACTATAAATGAGAGAACTTCTAGCTGTTACACTTTCATCAGTTTGGTTTAAGTTTCCTGGCCTAACAATACTGAATCTTGAGTGCATTTTTGTGTGTGAAGCAGAAAAATAAAAGGCTAATTCATACGCAAGAAAGATGATATATATCTGAAACACACACACACACACACACACACATATATATAATTGCATATGTAATAAAATAGAGAATATAGATTAAGAAAAACATAATATGAGCAAAACACAATTTCTCCACATGTATTAAAAATACTTGGATGGAAAGATTTAAGTGATAGGACTTGTGACAATTATGGCTATTTTATATTCTTTAAAGATTGAAAGGTTTATCTATATAAAACATTGTACCTGGAGGGCCTCCCCGGTGGCACAGTGGTTGGGCGCTGTGCTGTGGAGCTGTAGGCAGTGGTTTCTAGACAAGACAACTTAGACCATATGGAAATATGGGTTTGAATCCCCCATTGTGCTGCTTATTCACTATGTAGGTTTAATCAAGTCTTTGGAGGATTGGTACTTAAAGGTTCTTCTCATCGTGCTTCCTAGGTTTTCTCTCATATGACAAAAGACAGCACACAAAGGACAAGAAAGGCATGCACACTCACACCAGAAACAGACTTATTTTACTTCTCCCAGGAGAGCCCATACTGCTAGCACTGAATCCTTGATGCTAATGCAAAGGAGGCTGACCCTTATGGTTCTCTATTAGGGGAGGCCTCCCCAAGTAGAACATGTGGGATGTTGTCAGACACACTGGGAATGCGAGATGTTAATCGGCCACAAGGAAACGTACCATATTAGAGATGTTAGAGGAAACTTACAATATCACGTAATTTACCCCCTAATTTTAGTTTCAATTCCCACCCTTATTCAGAGTGCAGTTGAAAATAAGTGGAACAGTTGGCAATAAAGCTTTAGTCACCACTTGGGTTTTCTGTGAGAGTACCAGTGAACAGAAATGACACAATCTATGTGAGCCCTAGTGGTATCCAGTTTAAAAAAAAACATTGAGTACACAATAATAGCAGTGAGAGAACTAGCAAAATTTTAAATCAGTCCTTATCAAAATAATCACTCTTTGATGAAAGCTAACTTTTAGGGTTATTTGAAGTTATGAAAACCATGCTCAAAATGGGGTATGCACTTCCCCCTTATGCTGACCCTAGGGTATTTAATTGTGACTAGTAAGCAAGCTAACAAAGAATGCAAGTAAATATGAAAATCCAAATTATGTAGCTTCAGTCCCCATTGTTCTCTCTATCTGACACAAAACTGGGCGTGGCCAGGATGCACAGTGTCATCTGTGGCAAGTTGCAAAGGAAGCAACTCTGCTGTCAGTCCAGCCAGAGCCCCCACTGTTTTCCTTGGGATGTTTATTTTGCATAATCTGTAGTAACAAGCTTATAAACAATGAAATTACATCTTGGACTTGGTCAATTTTGTGTGACTTCATTAATCTCTGACATGTTTGCTTCAATCTAACACAAAAGCCCTCACTCTGTTTTCAAGGACCTTTCTAGAAATCACTTTTAAAACTGCATATTTTCATCCATGCTATGAATCTGAGACACAAGAATAAACTGTGTGGTGACTGCCTTGACACTCTAGTTATGCTTCAGTTGAAAAGTTTAGGCGCAAGCATACACTGTCCTGATGCTGCTGGGGTGCTGATGTGGCCTCTATTCTGATGTACTGTTAGATGGCACATCAGACACACGAAAGGTCATTTTAGTTCTCAAACTAAGTTAGCTGACTTTCATAGGTTCAGGGCATGGCAAGTTTTACTTCTATTTGCAATATATGATACTGGCAACATTTGTGGAAAAAAGAACATGTTTTTAATTTTTTTGAAAGTTTTTACTCAATATGGGGCCTCCTTGGTAGCGCAGCGGTTGAGCGCTGCGCTGTGGAGCTGTAGGCAGCTCGTGATGTGAGTTCGATGCCCAGCCGGGGAGAATCCCACATGGTGTGGCAGACCTCTCCTGCCTCGCCCGCTGCTCCCCTCAGCAGTGTATTTCTGATCTGCCTGTTCTGCTCCCCACTCTGTCGCTGGTGAACCCTCTCGCCGCCCCATACCTCTGGCCTGCAACCCCAGCTTATATGTATAAATAAATAAATCTTTAAAGAAAAAAATCTTCAGATCCTTTAATATATAACTCTACTTCTAAGACACTATCCTAAGGAAAGGTATTAAAAATAGAAAGTATCTGTTGTAATGGGGAAAGAAATGGAAGCAAAGCATGTCCAGCAAAAAGGAAACATTTAAATAAATTATGTCCACTTAGATTATGACGCAGATTTTAAAAGTTATTCCTTATAATTTGGTGGTAACATGAGAAATGAAAGCTGTATCACGTATAAACAGAATACAAAATTACCCCACCTTGTATGTATAAATAAATAAATATATATATATTTTTAAAGATTTATTTATTTATACAAGCTGGGGTATAGGCCAGAGGCGTGGGGCGGCGAGAGGGCTCACCAGAGACAGAGCGGGGAGCAGAACAGGTAGATCAGAAATACACTGCTGAGGGGAGCAGCAGGCGAGGCAGGAGAGGTCTGCCGCACCATGTGGGATTCTCCCCAGCTAGGCATCAAACTCGCATGGCGAGCTGCCGACAGCTCCACAGTACAGCGCTCAACCGCTGCACCACCAGGGAGGCCCTATAAATAAATAAATCTTTGAAAAAAAAAAAAAGAAAGTTTTTAGTCAATTTGCGCAAATCAAATAATCCAATTGATAAATCTTAGTAATGGGATAAATGAATATATTATAAATTAGATATATAAATATATTATAAGTTAAAAATATAAATTATGACATAAATACAAATTATAAAACATAAGTATATATAAACTAAAATATAAATTATAAAATATAAATATCTGTATAAGTGGTATGCAGACAGAAATACAGAGTCTATGGGGTCTAGACAATTCTATCATTGATTGCAGTTTAATTTTTGTTTTATGTGACACTATTTGTAAAGACAATTTTCCCATTAGAAAACTGACTAGATGTTGTCCTAGATACCTTCTGGAGTAGTAAGATTCCCATTTTTTATTTACATGTGAACCGGTCACTGAGAAATACTTAGTAATCAAAATGGAATAAAATAACCTCAACAAACCTTAATAAATGGCACCTTTTCCCAGTCTTAGAGTCAAGTTACCAAATATAACTAAAAATTTATTTATCTTTAAAGATTTATTTATTTATGCATACAAGCTGGGGTATAGACCAGAGGCGTGGGGCGGCAAGAGGGTTCACCAGAGACAGAGTGGGGAGCAAAACAGGCAGATGGAAAGACACTGCTGAGGGGAGCAGCGGGCGAGGCAGGAGAGGTCTGCTGCACCATGTGGGAATCGCCCCAGCCAGGCGTTGAACTCACATCGCCACTGCTGACAGCTCCACAGCGCAGCACCTAACCGCTGCGCCACCAGGGAGACCCATAACTAAAAATTTAAATCTAACTTAAGATTTATTGTTAGAAGAGATACGAGACTGGCCTGAAGTTCCAAGTAAACAAATGTGATCTTAGATTTTCTGCTTAATAACTTCAAAGATTAAGGCACTGATATTTATTGTCTACACTCAGTGTAGACAATGTGAAACCCCCACACTGGTTACATATCAACATGTGGTGTGTATTCCCAACTTCTTTCCAGGTAATAGGCCTATGACAGAGTATTTTGTAGCATCTGACATATTTAGGAATAAGAACGGCTTCGTGAAACTAAGAGCTCATTATTGGCACTGAGCAAGAACAAAGTGGAAGTAGTGATATTAGGAAAGACAATGTGGTTGGAGAAGGTCCCTATGAAGCTTACTGCATCATGGAGGTATGGCTGAGGGAGCATGCCGAAGAAGGAAAACCTCAAAGGGCTAAGGCACCAGTAGAAATAGACCTCTTGCCACTCACATGTGTGAACAAAACAGCTGTGTGCCCCCAATCCATCCATGGAGCAGCCATGAAGAAGACCATCTGATCCTGGAGCACTGCCTGCACCCCTCACTGCCTCACCACCTGAACTACTCTGTTCCAACTCCAGGCCCAGACAGCCCTGCCGACAGGGACTGGTAGGTCATGGAACCATTGTGCATCTGATCCCATGTCTCGCAAAAGGTGAATGTGAAATATTTTAAACAGTGAGTTCAAGCAAATTTAATTTTAAAACTTTATTTCTGCTTTGAGACATCAGTTTTCAAGGCATTTATAAACAACTGAAAGATGCATCCTAAAATAGAATTGATCACCGTGGGGTGAATACAAAGTGAACAGCCATGCTTTTCCTCTGTGTTAACTGACAATAGATTCTTTGACCTTTACTTAATTAAAATAGATGAATAAATGAACTTTCTTTCTTTTTTTTTTTAAAGATTTATTTTTTATTTATACATACAAGTTGGGGTACAGGCCAGAGGTGTGGGGCGGCGAGAGGGTTCACCAGAGACAGAGTGGGTAGCAGAACAGGCGGATCAGAAATACACTGCTGAGGGGAGCAGCGGGCGAGGCAGGAGAGGTCTGCCACACCATGTGGGATTCTCCCTGGCCGGGCGTCGAACTCGCGTCGCCGCTGCCGACAGCTCCACAGCACAGCGCTTAATCGCTGCGCCACCGGGGAGGCCCTGAACTTTCTTTCTAATCTACAAGAGAAACTTGAAATCATGCAAGCTGAGAGAGAAATACAAATAAGTCTGTTTTTTCATTAACAAATAAATAATGTAAAACCTGATAATGAAATCTACAAACACCATTTTTGAGTGTTTTTGATATTATTTATTTGAAACCATAACTTTTACAACTTTCTTCACTCGAAAGGAAATACTTCCCCTAAAGTAAATTAATCATATATCAATATAATTGTCAAATATCTTATGAATTAGTCCCAGTATGAAAAGAGAGACTTCTTTAGTAGAGAATGATTCCAAGCCAAAATTCCAGAGGTATTAAGAGGCAGAAGGGTTTTCTCAGCTATGAGGAGATGAAATGAAAATAATATACATAAGTACACTTATTTCTTGCAAATTTCATAAAAATAAATTTTTCTTGTTTGGTTTTATAACTTGACTGGTGAACAATGAAAAATGCTTATTAAAATCAAGGCACATTATTGAAAATTCTGTTATTTTTTTTTCCAAATAAAGTGTAAGGCCCCAAAAGATGTCTTTTTCTTTATAGGAACCATGTCAAACTATAGAGCAAAGTCCCAGGCAGTAATGTGTTTATCCTCCTTTTCAAAGGCAGAGACAGCAGTGTAACAGTTTGAGAAATACCAAGCTTGGCAATGTCTACAATTTCTTCCAGCTTGAACATTCTGTGATTCTGTTCAGTGATTATCATAATTTATGATGCCTCCTTAGTTCCTTTCCAATCAGAGGACTCTGTAGTCAGAGTCTGTTTTCCAGACACTTCATGCTTCCATCCCAAGGGATGGAGGAATTAAGCCATGAAAGAACTCTCAGGATCGTTCCTCTTCCCACCTGTGGTAATGTGCTCCCCACACCATGTCAGGTGCAGAGCAGCCTGCACTGAGTGAATGTTTCTGAAGTACTGTAGTACATAGTTTATGTTTATGTTAAATAGTATCTATTATCTATCTCTAGCATATTCCCTTTTGAAAAACCATTTATATCAAATGGTTATCACTTCTAATGAGATACATACTTGTGACAACTTTAAGTCATTTATTTTTAGAATTAGGTGAGGACCTCCCTGGTGATCTAGGGGTTACGTTTCAGCACTATCACCGCAATGGCACACCACAACAGCCTGAGTTCCATCCCCAGCCAGGGAGCTAAGCCACACAGGGCACAGTAGAACTCTCATGTCTCACTAGCTGGTCCCCTTAGCAGTGTATTTCAGTAAATTTGCCTGTTCTGCTCCCCACCCTATCCCTGGTAAATTCTCTCACTCCACCCCCCTCCCCACATATCTCTGGCCTACACAAAAATAAATAAAATCTTTTAAAAAATAGAATTAGGTGAAGGTATTAAAACACGTGCTTACCATGTTCCAGACATTAGGCTTTGCACAGATTCTATTGCCCAAAATTTACAACCCCATGAAGTAGGTATGGAAGCTGAGGTTCAGGAAAGGCTCTTGCCAAGGTGAAAAGTTACTCAGTGTCCTCACTGCTGGGATTCAAGCCCAGGAGCCTGCCCACCAGAAACCAAGTAATTATCTATCTGAATAGCCTTCCAGTTAGAATATTGTCAGAAAGTCACAGTAAGTTATTATGGTGGCTTGACTTGAAGTCTTTGTCAGCTATTAAGCCATTTCTATTTCTGGTCTCTTCAAGTCAGCAGGCCTTTTCTCTCTTTCCATTTTAGAATCACCATTCTTTTTGTTTTTACTACTGTTCTTGGAAACTTCCAGTCTAGAAAAGCTGGACAGAGCCAAAGAAATCTTTTTGCTCAATTTTAGTTCCTTCTTCATTTTGGTTCCAGGATTGTACTTCACTTCCAGATTCTATTCTAAATTCTATTTCATAAGCATTCATTCATGCATTTATTCATTCAACAAATATTTATGAGTGTCTGCTGCATGCCAGGCTCTGTCTTCAGTGAATGACGCAGGCTAAGTCCCTGCTGTCAAGTTCCTGATGTTCAGTGGGAGGAGAAAACAGAGTGTAGGATAACATAGTAGGTGCTAGGGACATAGCAGATGGAAAAGTTGGGCCACCAGGGTGGAGTGTGTCATTGCCCAGTTTATAAGGATGGTTGGGGAAAGCCTCTCTGACAAGGTAATGTTTGAGAAGACACAGAAAAAGTGCAAATCAAAACTGTGATGTCCTCCAAACAAAACAGAACAAAAACAAACTCTAGACTAAAAAAACAAAATAGTGGTTACCAGAAGGGGGTAAAAGGTGTAGTTATATCAGGTAAGACAGGTCAACTGTATGATGAAGGATGGAAACTAGACTTTGGGGAGAAACATAGTGTGGCATATATACAGATATTGATTTCTAAGACTGTATGCCTACATAATGTTATAAGTCAATTTTACTTGAAAAAATTAATGAGGGCCTCCCTGGTGGCGCAGCGGTTAAGCGCTGCACTGTGGAGCTGTCGGCAGTGACCACACAAGTTCAGCGCCCGGCTGGGGAGATTCCCACATGGCGCAGCAGACCTCTCCTGCCTCGCCCGCTGCTCCCCTATGCTGTGTATTTCCGTCGATCTGCCTGTTCTGCTGCCCACTCTGTCTCTGGTGAATCCTCTCACCCTACATCCCAGCTCTTGTATGCATAAATGAATAAATCTTTAGGAAAAAAAGAAAAGAAAAAAAATTTTTTTAATTTAATTTATTTATGCATACAAGCTGGGGTACAGGCCAGAGGCATGGGGCAGCGAGAGGGTTCACCAGAGACAGAGTGGGGAGCAGAACAGGAAGATGGATGGAAATACACTGCTGAGAGGAGCAGCGGGCGAGGCAGGAGAGGTCAGCTGCGCCATGTGGGAAGCTCCCCAGCCAGGCATCGAACTTGCATCAGCCACTGCCGACAGCTCCACAGCGCAGCGCATAACTGCTGCGCCACCAGGGAGGCCCAAGAAAAGAAAAAATTAATGATATGTTTCAATAAATAAAATGTGATGCTCTGGGGAAGAGAGAAGGGTGGCAAAAACAAAGGCCCAGAAGCAGGAATAGTCTTGGAGTGTTTCCCTAGCAGTGAGAAGGCCTGCAGGCTGCAGCTTAGCAGTATCTATGTAATTAGTTTTTGTGGCGATTCTATTTTTTCTGCCTAACTGTTCCATTAATTTCCACAGCATCTTTCCTTGCAGACAGTGTCTATAGGCCCCTGATTTTTCTAATCTAATCTGCCTTGTTCTTGGAAGCCATATCACAGGGCTTGTTAAGTCTATATGGAGAATCAAGTCAAATGCTACCATAAGAGCACAAACCCTTTCCTAAGGAATAAGCTCAATAATGGTATCCTTGCTTCCCGAAAGCTGTCTGATGTCATAAGCATTTTTCTTAGGTTCTGGTAGACTAAAGTTCCTAGACAAAGTGTAGACTTGGGCCTTTACCCCAACTTTCATTTAAAAAGAAATTATAAATTATTTCAGTCCATCCCAAATAGGTTCTGTGATCTTATCTAATACCATACTAGGTTCTTCATCAGGCCAAACCTGACCCAAAGCTTTGTCTATGCCTCAAGTATTGTACAGAATTGAACAAAGATGTAAGAAAATTTAAAAAAATAATAGTAATTAATAGATAAATATGCCTCTTATCATGAGGCACCCTTACTATATCTCTCTATCACCTCTATTTACTCCATAAAATTTTCAATTAAATATTATTCTCTCCTATTTTGGTTGAAAATTACTACTGCATTTCCATTCATTCACTTGTTGTTTCTTTCTCTCAATAAATAGCAATTGGGAGTCTATGACGTGCTAAGCACTTTTCTGGGCACAATAAAGACAGACGTGATACTCTCTTGGAACTAAATGAATGATTCTAATGACAGAGGTCTATGAATGGTTAAAAATAAATAGTATTAATAGTAAGAGCTCCTTGAAGAAACAGAATAAACCATGAAAACCAGATAGAGTGTATTATTTAAAAGAAAGTGGTCCAGGAAATGATGGCTAAGTAGGGACCCGAAAAGTTGAAGAGGTAAACGACATGATCATCTGGGGAGAGGACGTCTTTGAAAAGGAAAGAGCAAGACCACAGACCTGGACATGAGAACAGATTTTTTATGCTCAAGGGACAGCATGAAGACAAGTATATCTATAGTTAAGTGAGTAGGAATGAGTATGCTCTGGATGATAGAAGGCAGAGTCTTAGATAAGGACCAAATAATATGGGGATTTTTTTTACAGCAACTGCAACTAGTTCCCAACAGGTCCTGGACAGTTTTCTTAAAGCTAGTATAGGGTAGGGGACCTTTACTGGAAATAATTTTGGTAGGGTAATTCATATGATAATTTTAAAATAAAATTCAGGGAAAAAAACATGAAGATAGCAGTACTTATAATTGTACACTCCAACTTACCTATTTATTGAAATGAAATTCACATACATAAAATTAACCATTTTTAAGTAACCAATTTAGTGGCATTTAGTAGATTCAGTGCTGTGTAGCCGCCTCTTCTACCTGGCACAAGACATTGTCCTCACCCCAAAAGGAACCCTGGACCCACTAAACAGTTGTGTCTAATTTCTCCCAACTACCACTGGCAACCACCAGTCTACTTTATTTTTCTATGGATTTACCTGTGTTGGATATTTCATGTCAATGGAATCATCTAGTTTGTGAGCTCTTGTGTTTGAATTCTTTCACTGAGCATTAATGCTTTTGAGATTTAGCCACATTGAATATGTATCAGCTCTTCACTCCTTCTAAACTGAGTAATATGACAATGCCTGTAGATACACCACCATGTGTTTAACCATTCATCCATTGATGGGCACATAGGTTGTTTCTACCTTTTGTCTTTTGTAAATAGTTCTGCTGTCAATATGTTTATGCAAGTATTTTGTCTGAACACCTGTCTTCAATTCTTCTGGGTAAATACCTATGAGTGCACTTGCTGGATCATATGATAATTCTATATTTACCTTTAGCTTTTTGAGGAACAGCCAAACTGTTTTCCACAGCAGCTGAACCCTTTTGTAGCCCATACTATTCTGATTCTTAAGCCATGTTTACCCTTACAAGCACCGGAGTCCGCACACCTAACCTTTCTTAGGTTGGGGCTGGTTACCCTACCTAACCACACTTTACATAAGTGACAACCAGTTTTACTAGCTCTCCCAACCTAACTGAAAGGGACTTTTATTTTAAAAACTAAGGAAAATAAAATAAGGATATAATAAAACTTTAGAGGCTACATTCTTAAGTTATAAAATTTCCAACCTGAACTATTCAAGCCATGATGGAGTGCTTTGTGCCAACACAGTTTCTTGGGCCTCAAATGAATTCCGATGTGCTTTATATATTCCATTTTTTTTCAGAATATTTCTCATTTTATAATTCATTATACCCATTATTTTTTTTTAAGATTTATTTATTTATGCATACAAGCTGGGGTACAGGCCAGAGGCAAAGGGCGGAATGAGGGTCCACCAGAGACACAGTGGGGAGCAGAACAGTCAGATCAGCAGAAATACACTGCTGAGGGGAGCAGCGAGTGAAGCAGGAGAGGTCTGCCGAGCCATGTGGGAATCTCCCCAGCTGGGCATCGAACTCGCTTCACCACTGCCGACAGCTCCACAGCGCAGCACTTACCTGCTGAACCACCAGGGAGGCCCATTATACCCATTATTAATGTGATTCATATAATCACTGTTTAGCTGAATGCCTACTGTGTCCTCAGAAATTTTCTAGAGTGGGCATCAAAGGTTTCATATTCTCAAAGAAAAACAGGCCTATAAATAAATTAGAAACTACCTTAAACTATTTGAAATGAAGGAGTAGACAGTGATTCTTAGAGTGTGGTATGTCAAGTCTATAAAAATCATCTGGATGCTTTGGTCTTACATGAACACTATTGTTCAGAATCTCTGGTCTAGAATCCAGGAGTCTACATTTTATTAAGTTTCTCAGATGATCTTGAAGTACACAGAAGTTTGAGAAGCACAGAAGTAGGGAATGCTTTTATTTTAGCACTTTCCTGAATAATTTGAAAATAAAATGTTTCATAATTACTTCTTTGAATTTGAACTATTCTGGAATTTTTCATGAAGCTACAAAGCAGTTTATGACCATAAAACGGTGAAAGAATATTCACCATTTACACTGTCAGGTCTTTGTAAGCTCACTGCATTAGCCCATCAATCAGGAATTCATCTATTTCTCCATTCATACAATAGTGACCTGTGCCTCTTCCTTTCCTGACATGATTCATGCTGAGCTTTGGGAATGAAAAGTGAACTGGTTGGACAGTCACGACCTCATGGGTTTTAGAGTCCAGCTTCAACCTCACATATTGTATTTAACATAAAACACAAATTTTCTTGGTGTGGGGGGGTACTGGCTAGGGAACATTTTATTGGGTTTTTTAAAAAGCATTTAGCATTTTCACCTCTTACGCAGAACTGATAGGCTACTTGAGGATTTCCAACATACCTCTGCAACTATTAGAGGAAATATAATTTGTTCTAGAATAACAGTGAACGGTTTAGATGCCTCAGTCCCCTCAGATGAAACCCAATACCTCTACTTCCTTTTCCGTTTTGCTGCTAGAAGCAAGTATTTTAAATTATTAGGATATTAACATTATGTTTACAATAACACATAAAAACCCTTTTCTGTATACCTCAATCAATGAGATTTAACTTAATTTCCTAAAGGTACCATATTGTTAGACTCTGTAGGCTACTATTTATGTTTATTTCTTTCTTTGAAAAGAAAAGTACACTAGTGTTTTGACTATTTAAGTATAACAGCCATAAGCTAAGAAGAATATGCATAACAATTTCAAATGAACACTTACAGTAGCACTTACTTGTTTGCTATTTTCCCACCCACATATCATTTGCCAATTTGCAATTTGCCAATTGCAGTTCAACAAATGTTCTAGCAAAACCATCTCTCATCTGTATAATTTAGAGGTTAAGTATAATACATGCTCTGGACCAGTTTAAGTATGTAGTAGAAACAGTTCAAGAATACTATGTAACTCTTTCCTCCTTGGCATTCACAAAAACCTTTGTCCTAATCCTTTTACTACAATATAAACAATAAAATGCATGAACATTCAATAGGAGAATAAAGAATTCACTAAGGTCACTATGAATGAACTGCAAAACCCTGTGAAGGTTACTATAATACAGCTACTTGGATCACCTTACACTTTTGTTTAAAATCTGGAGTGCTGGTTTGACAACCACAAAACTGTGATGCTTACATTTGAAAAAACTCTAAAATTTTAGGTATATGCCTGATCTTATTCCATGTAAATAACAGTAAAAAATAGCAGATGAAATTTTGTGAAAGGAAGATAAGAAATTTTTAAGATTGACGAGGGAGGAAGGGATGAGGATTTCATTCATAGAGGTAAAAAACTCTGCTCCTCTGTGCTAGGAAAGGTTTTTAGAGCTAGATATCCTTTTTCTCAGAGGATCTCCATACAAGCCCATGAGCTGTATAGTGTTATCCCTGTTTCTCAGACAGGAAGGTGATTTGAAAAGGCTAACTTGTCCAAGCTCACCCAGCCGTCAAATGGCAATCAGATACCTCAGTCACGCAGAATCCAAATCTGCTGTTCATTCACAGGCCACGTGGGTGAGGGCACACTCAAGGTCTGGGCATTCAGCAGATGGTGGCTTTGGCTTAAGGCAGTGTTAGCAAGGAGCAGAATAATCTAAGACCCCTCGCTATCATTAGCTGATACCCAGGTGAAAATTCCCTCTCCATTTTCCTGAATGTTAGAGACCTCAGAGCCATCATAGAAAATACACTCCAGGGACTCTCTGGTGGCACAGTGGTTAAGCACTGTGCTGTGACACAAGTTCGACACCCGGCAGGGGAGATTCCCACATGGCGTGGCAGACCTCTCCTGCCTCGCCTGCTGCTCCCCTCAGCATTGTATTTCTGTCCATCTGCCTATTCTGCTCCCCACTCTGTGTCAGGTGAACCCTCTTGCTGCCCCACGCCTCTGGCCTATACCCCAGCTTGTATGCATAAATAAATAAATCTTAAAAAAAAAAGAAAATACACTCCATCTGTCAGTCTTTGTATTTCAAGTCTCCACAACAAACACTATCCCCTTCCCCCTTTTTTATGGTGTACACTTTAAATTTAGAAGATGGACAGTTAAGAGCTGAGTGGATGGGCTTGCTCTTGGATAGGCTGTTGTTAGGTGATACAGCTCTACATCTATAGATTTCTTTGTCAAGAGAGTTAAATACTTTTGCAGAAAATGGCCAAGTATTACACACATTTTATTCCTGTCTAGACCATTGTTTCATGCTTGGTTGATGTCAGTGGTAACAGTATTCAACATTCATATCGTTGTTTCTGTGGATAACAGAGCAGTTTGCTTGAAATCCAAATCCCAGTCGAATCACATCTTAACTCACTTTGTGACCAGGGTTAAGTCCATATAAGTCATATCTACCAGGTCTGAAATGGGAATAATGATCTCTTTTACATTAAGTATCTATGATATCTAAGCCTGAGTCTGTATGCGTATCTAGTTATAGGGGTTTATAATTAGTTATTCAATTGTTTTCATTTACTTTTCTAGATCTAGATACATTGTATATTTATACTTAATATTTTGCTCACTAAGAAAATAGTAACTGTAACTCTAAAATTTCTGTACTAAAACATATGTATTTTTGCCTGCTCCAGAAAAACTATACTCAACCCTAAAATTTCTTCCCCAGCCTAATTTGACTAACCAACTCCTTTTGGTAACTTACAAAAGATCAAACAAATCAAAATATAAGCTAGGAAGTGCAAAAAAAATAAAATATTAACAGATGTTACTCCAAAGAATGTCACATGTGTAATGAAAACTTAAATGGTTCACAATATGAAACTTTTTTGCAGTTATTTTTAATTTTATATCTTTGATTTACTTTAACTGATATATTCATTCTTTTAAGTAAATTTGGAGAAAATCCAAAAATACTATAAAAGCTTCCATTTTGCTCAATTCTCAGAACTCATTTTCTTTAAATTCTATCTTTTTGCCTGCAAGTAGATCTTTTAATGCCTGCAAGTGTTTTTGGCATTGTAGAGTAAAGCGTCAAAAATAAAATTAGCAGGGCAGCATGAAGATTCAGATTTTAAAAATAACTTTGGAAATAGTCAAATTTTACGTCAAATCACATTCCTCATGCATTTCTCCAACAATTTTAGTTGGATATTATTTTCCTCTCAATATTTTCATAAGCATTTCCAAATTAGCTACAAAACTGTTTTGTTTCTTAAAGAGAATAAGCAGAATTATTTTTTACTGCAAAAATGGCTACTTCATTGGTAGGTAAATAGCTACTGTTACACAAAGCAATATTTATATATAATACAGACATTTATTATATATTAATATATAATTATATGGATATTGCTGATCATTATATCAACATCTAATATTTATGACACTTTTTAAAAATCCTTACCAAGCAATCTTGCATATATTACCTCTTTTATAATCGTCATCAGAGTTCTATGAGTTAGGTCATTGCTCCCACTTTAGGAAGGCATAAGTTCGGAAAAGTCCTATGAATGTCTAACATCACTAATAACAACCACCATATTAATAAATAATTATAGTAGCAACAATAACAGAGGGACAACAACTGAAGATTGCTGAGTGCATACTCCGTGCCCATCACTACGCACTATGCCAAAAGCATAATAAATGCTCTCATTCAATCCTCATAACAGTGCTTTTAGGTAAATATTATCCTTCCTTTACAAATTAGTCTGTAACTTGGGAAGGATAATAGCATGCTCCAAACCAAAAGGCCAATCTAGAATTCCAGCTGAGACAATCTGATTCCCCAACCTGCTCTCTCAGTGAAGGTACTGTACATCTCAGAGCTGACCTTTAAATCCAGCCCTTCAGATTCCCCACCTGATGTTCCTTCTGTAAGGACAGAAGCTCATGCCTGACCTCCAGGCAAGACCCTCCACACACAAGGTTTATGAGCCTCACTTCATCACTGCTAGGCTGGCTAAATTCTCCTTCCCTGGCCCAACCCACACCGAGCCCTTGTGAGGACAGGACCTAATCCGTTCCCAGTGTCACTGCCATCTATGGCTTCCATAGTGAGATATGGAAATCCACAAACACACCTGTCTTCCATTGTTGAGATTCAAAAGTTCCCCTCCTCTGTTTACACAAGGAGAATCACCTCCCAGGAAAAGCAGATAAACAAGGGCTAACCTCTGGATGAAAAACTATGTCTCTCCCCTCCCCCCCCCCACAAAAAGATTGCTTCCAGGGATTCAGATATACCAGTTAAGAAAAGAAGATTTTGTTGTGGGCCAGTTGTACTACTAAAGGAGGAAAAAGGATTTTGGTGGCAGAATAAAGTGCTAATTTGGAATCAGGTGTTCTCTTAATCTATGACCTAACTCACAGAACTCTGATGAGGATTATAAAAGAGGTAATATATGCAAGATTACTTGGCAAACATTTTTTAAAAGTGTCATAAATATTAGATGTCGATATAATGGTCAGCAATATCCATATAGTTACATATTAATATATAATAAGTGTCTATATTATATATAAATACTGCTCTGGTACCAGTAGATATTTATCCACCAATGAAGTAGCCATTTCTGCAGTAGAAAACACCGGATTCTAAATTAGAAAAGAAAGTTATTAAATATCCTTAGCATGGTAAATATTTTATAGAATGTAACGATTAAATCTGATTCAAAATGGCTGTACTTGTCAGAAGTGGGGCTTTTTGTTTGTTAATCAAAGAGCAAATTAGAGATTTACTTTACCATAATATCCTCTTTTGAAGAACAATCACTATCATTTAGGATTCTAAGATTTAGAGATTGAAAAGTCTTGGATTTTGAAAACCAAAGACAATAACTATCTGTTTCGCTCAGTATACGTACTTGCATAGTTTTATTTAAAGGAGTGTCCTTCTTTTGACAACTGGTGATCTATGTCCCTGAAAGGTAAAAGGAGATATATTTTATGTACTAGGTAGTAGTTCCTTTGATATATGCAGAATAAACTTTTCATTTACTTCCTTTTTCTAGCTGACATTTTTTGCTGATTTATTGCAAGCTAAGGGATAAATATATGTGTGTGCTTTATGTAATCTGGAAAGCATCTCTCTAGCATTAAAGTGGTAAAGAAACTACTTTCCATTATTTAATTCGCTCACATATAAAAGAGTGGTTTTATCCTTTGAATGCAAAAGGAAGATATCTTTAAAACTTCTCAACTCAATGCCATTCTCTGATATATATATTTTTTTTACAATTATGTGTTTCAGGCCCTGCTTGATACTCAGAATCTTTTGCGTGCACAAATTACAAATTTTACCTTCAACCTGGGCTTTTCAGGGAAATTTTACCATACAGGTAAGAAAAAGGAGAGGAACTGTTCTCATGGCCTCTCTGACCATCTTCTTCAAACTTGCATACCCTTCCTGTTCACACTTTTCTCTCCTCCCTGTGCCCCTCCCTCCTTTGTTTTCTTCTTAGTATTCCATTCCACTTAACACAGTTCGTTTTCACTGCTAGAAAATGCTAGTGATTTAAAAGTTTATTCACCATATATTATCTAATGGTCTTTCTTTCCTATTGAACAACTTACATATAGAAAAGCTCATAAATAATAAGTATAAGGGGCCTCCCTGGTGGCACAGAGGTTGAGCGATGCGCTGTGGAGCTGTCGGCAGCATCGCGATGTGAGTTCGATACCCGGCCAGGGAGAATCCCACATGGTGCGGCAGACCTCTCCTGCCTCGCCCGCTGCTCCCCTCAGCAGTGTATTTCTGATCTACCTGTTCTGCTCCCCGCTCTGTCTCTGGTGAACCCTCTCGCCGCCCCATGCCTCTGGCCTGTACCCCAGCTTGTATGTATAAATAAATAAATCTTTTAAAAAATATAATAATAAGTATAAGGGTTCACAAACTGTCACAAAATGTACACCACTGTGTGGTCAGCATGCAGATCAAGGAAGAGAATGTTACCAGAACTCCCCTACCTGTGCTCCCAGTTACCAGCCTCCCCAAAGAAAAACACTATCCTGTCTTGTAATATCAGTCTGTCTTTGATACAGCTTTTGTGTACAGCTTATTTTGTTCAACATCACAGATATTACTGCGTATAGTTGGAATTCTTTCATGTTTATTGCTTTACAGTATTTCATTGTTAGAATATGCCAACATTTCTTTACTCCATTTCTTTGAAATGTGGATGATTGATTTCTAGTCTTTGACTTTTTTGGTAATTGTGATGTTATCTGTCCTTCCAAGGATAAAAGTGATCTTTTCTGTTAACTATCAACCAGCAGTAGAACTGCTAATGATATGGACAGTTATGATCAGTTTTAGCACAAAATGCCAAAGAATTCTTCAATCTTGTTGTACCTATTTATATCCCCAACAGTATGTGTTTCCCTGTTGCTCTCCATCCGCATTAACATTTGACGTTGTCTTTGTAATTTTAGCCTTTCTGGTGGGTATGTAGAGATATATCATAGTTTTAATGTACATTTCTCTGATGAGTGAAGAAACTGAGCTTCTTTCATATGTTTATTGAGTATCCTCTTTTAATTCGCTCTTTTGGGTATCCTCTTTTGTGAAGTATCTTTTTTTCCTATTTTACTTAGTGATTTGTGGAATTTCTTTATAAATTCTTACTGAGTCCTCCATCAGTTATTAGGTGCAAATACTTTCTCCTTCTATGTGGCTTGTCTTCTCACTCTCCTAATGGTGTTTTTGATGAACAAAAATACTTAACATGGCCAAATTTATCTTCTTTTTTGCTTTATGGCCAACTGTTTGTGTCTTTTAAAAGACATCTTTACATATAGCAAGATCAAGAAAATATGTTCCTACATTCTGAAAATGTATATATCTGTGATCCATCTGGAATTTGGTTTTGTATATATGCGAACAGGGGTGAAGATACCTTCTTTTTCTTGTGCCAATTAAACCGTCAACAAAATGAAAAGGAAACCTACTCAATGAGAGAACATATTTGCTAATCATATATCTGAAAGGAGTTAACATTCAAAATATATAAAGAACTCATACAGCTTAATAGCAAAAAAAAATCTAATTTAAAAGTGGGCAGAAGATTTAAATAGAGTCCTGAAAATAGAGGTACAGATGGTTAACAGATATATCCAAAGATCAGCAGCAGCTGCCATAAGAGAAATGCAAACAAAATGACAATGGGATAGCACCTCACACGTATTAAAATAGCTATTATCAAAAATACAATAATCAGGAAATGATGGTGAGGACATGGAGAAAAGGTAACTCTTGTGTGTTGTTAGTGGGAATGCCAGTTGGTACAACCACTATGGGAAATAGTATGGCGGTTCCTCAAAAAATTAAAAATAGAACTATCACTAGAAACAGATCCAGCAGTTTCATTTCTGGGTATTCATATAAAGTTAAGTATTAACTCGAAAAGATAAATGCACCCCATGTTCACTGCAGAATGATCCATAGCAGTAGAGATATGGAAGCAACCTAAATGCCTATCAATATGTATGGATAAAGATGTGATGCTATACATGGTATAGCATCAAAAACACACACATATATAATGAAATTTTAGTCATCCATAAAATACAGTAAAATATTGCCATTTGAGACAACATGAATTGACCTTGATGACATTATGCTAAGTAAAATAAGTCAGAAAGAGAAATAAAAATACCATATAATCTCACTTATATGTGGAGTCAAAAAATGAAAATAAAAAGCTCATTAATACAGGAGCCTCCCTGGTGGCACAGTGGTTAAACCCTGCACTGCGGAGCTGTTGGCAGATGCGACGCAAGTTCCACGCCCAGCCAGGGAGATTCCCACATGGCGCGGCAGACCTCTCCTGCCTCGCCCGCTGCTCCCCTCAGCTGCGTACTTCTGATCTGCCTGTTCTGCTCCCCACTCTGTCTCTGGTGAACCCTCTCGCTGGCCCCACGCCTCTGGCCTCTACCCCAGCTTGTATGCATAAATAAATAAATCTTAAAAAAAAAAGCTAATTAATACAGAAAACATACTACTGGCTATTGCCAGAGTCAGAGGGTGGGGAATAGGCAAAATGAATGAAGGGAGTCAAAAGGTACAGATTTCCAGGTACAAATAAGTCATGAGGGCAATATTAATAATATTGTCTTGGAAATTTGGAAGTTGCAGAGTAGGTCTTAAAGTTTTCATGGCACAGAAAAAAAAAATTCTTAACTATGTGTGGGAATAGATGTTAACTAGACTTACCATGCTGACCATTTCATAATATATAGAAATGTCAACTATTACATTACAAACCTAAAACTATCATAACATTATATATCAGTAATTTCTAAACTTTAAAAAATAATGATGTCTTATTTTTCATTTCATTTTCCATTTCTTTATTGATGGGGCATAAAAACAAAACTGATTCTCTATACTGATCTTGAATCCAGCAACCATCCTACATTCACTTATTACATCTATAGTTGTAGATTCTTTTTGGACCTTCTACCTATAAAAAAATGTAACTTTGAATAGTGAAATTTGCTTCTCTTCCTTTCAAGCCTTATGAATTTACTTTCTTTTTCTTGCCTGTGGCACTAGCTTGGATTCCCAGAACAATATTAAATAAGAGTGGTGATGGTGACACCCCTGTCTTGCTCTAACCTAGAGGGAAATCTTTCAGTAGCTTTGTTTCAGTTCTCAAGGGAAACTTCCTTCAAAAGAATATTTTGTAGAAACTCTTTATTAGCTTAAGGAAGCTTCCCTCTATTCTTAGGTCACTAAGAATTTAACTTTCAGTGGTTGTTGAATATTCTTTGTTATAAATGATTTGTGCTTCCACTCCCTCACTAAAATGAATACTTCATGAAGACATTACTGCTGTAACACCAGCAGCAAGAGCCATGCCTTTGAAAAATGAATTAAGGAACAAATGACTGAATCAAATAAAATCACCTTCATGTTAACTATTACGATGTATATGCAACAAGGTCCTAATTTGACCATGTTGTGTTACTACAGAAAATCATTTTAAATATTAAGAATAATTTAAAGTGGGCCTCCTTGGTGGTGCAACAGGTTAAGCGCAGCACTGTGGAGCTGTTGGCAGCTGCAGTGTGAGTTCGATGCCTGGCCAGGGAGATTCGCACATGGCGCAGCAGACCTCTCCTGCCTCGCCCGCTGCTCCCGTCAGCAGTGTATTTCAACCCATCTGCCTGTTCTGCTCCCTACTCTGTCTCTAGTGAACCCTCTCATCACCCCATACCTCTGGCCTGCACCCCGGCTTGTATGCAAAAATAAAATGAATCTTTAAAAAAAAAGAATAATTTAAAGTTTTTAAATATAAGAAAACACTCCTGGCAATAATTTTTTTATGAATCGCCAAGTGCTAAAGGATGACTGTCCTTCCTTCCTTCTTTTGAAACATTTGTCTGCTTTCCTCGTTTGGGCACTCAAGCTCACAATATGAATGTTCTCTCCTTAAGCCAGAGAAAGTAGAACAGAGGAGAAAGCTAAGGCTGAGATTTGAAGGGGTCTTGTTATTTATATATGATAGGAAAATTTCCACTAAAACATAGCTAGACCTGTCTAAAACCAGTAAACTCCACTTTCAGTGGGAAAATATATAAAACTAATACTCTGAATCTTTCAAAAATTGGATATTGTAAAGTTTAATTGAATCACAGTAACTTCCTTTTTAAATGAGTAATTCCCTTTTCTATGAAAAATTCTATCACTTCATTCAATCTTGAAGGGAAGGAGAAAAACAGCACTATAATAATAGTAATATTTTATTTCAGGAGAAGGTTTCATCTTTTTTATTTATTTTAATATTGAAGAATTTGTGCATTTATAAGAATTAGATGAAGGACATAAAAAGCATAGTTCCCTTTTAGTGTCCATGCTATATTTAGGTACATAGCTAAGCACTTTTCATTGAATTCTAAAAGCTGAAGAATGTTACCTTGTTTTCTACATAAGAATATAGACACTTAAGGAGGCCCAAGGTCATATAGCTAGTTAAGTGTCCAAAATAGTCTTAACTTTAGGTCAGAGACCAAGTCTTATTATGCATTAGAAAAAATGGATTTTTATTGTTTAATTGACCACCCTTGATGAAGGAAGCTGAATCACAAAAGGGTTCTTCCTCTTATCTATAAGTACTTTAGGTTTATGTTTCCCCCAATATAACGTGTACATTTATAAGCACCATATATATATATATATATCTTTAAATGCATATATTATAAAATGCACATGTATATATGCATATAATATATAAATGCACACATGAGTATGTTTGTGTATAAATGTATGTAACTTACATATTTCTACCAGTAGTATTTACAAATTGTAATGACATCATACAATTAGTTAACAATGTAAAGAAGTGTTATTTGAATCGGTGAATGCTGATCCTACTTCTAAACGCTACATTTAGTCAATGATTTAAATTAAACACCTTGAATTTGCAGCTGCTGAGTCTGGTTAGAATTTAAGTTCCAAATGCAGGTTCCTTCCTAACCTTCTCAGTGACTTAGGACATTTACTTCACCTTTCTAAACATCAATTTCCGTAAAATAAAGTTAGCAGGGGTCCGAATCTCACAGAGGTGTAGTGAAAATTAAATGATAAGATGCTTGTATAACACTTAACATAATGCTTGACAAAAGGTAAAGTCTGAATCATTGACTTTTTTACTCTAATACTAGAGTAGGAAATAACCACAAGACATGAAAATTATTTAAATGTAGACAGACTAAGTAATGTGCAATAACTTTATAAGATTTCAATGCACTTTTCTAACAAGAAATGACATCTAAAATTAAGGAACTTGACTTTCAGTCCTCCCTTCCTTCAGCTCTGCTTGATAAAGGTGGACATTCAGGGAGATAAAGGGGTGTCAAGAGCCCAGGACAATCCACCACAACAACTATGGGTCAGCTGCTCTTCATTGTAATATTTAAAGTAATGACCAGTAGACACTTGTTCACAGTGTCATTAGTTCTAAAAACAACCTTAAATTAGGATTAAAGGAAAAAAGAACTATAAAGAAAAAAGGAAAGGCATAAGATTATGACTACTGTGAATTTACACGCATTTACAGAAGGCAGACATCATTTGTCTAATCCATACTTGATTCAAATGAATGAATATTTTAATAGCAGATTTCACCATGACATTCAGGAAAGAGAAGAAATGCCTGAGCTAATGTCTAATGAACCCTGATCTCTGTTGCTCTGTAGTGAAAAATAAACTTTGGGTAAAGGCCAACTTAAAAAAAGATGAGGTGAGAAGAAAGATACGGAGAAAGGCAGGAGTTATAAGAGACAAGGAATAGAAATGAAGGCAGTAGGAGGGGTGACTTTTCATAAAGTAGGAAATCTCTGCTCTCTTTATATACTCACCTTACCCAGGAAAGGTGGAGATCAGAAATGAATTGATTATTGGCAAACCCCAAGAGTCTCTGTCTGTTTTCAGTATGGCAAAGTAAGACTGCAGTAAGTAACTGGCAGTCACTGTAAACTAATGCCGTATCCTGAGGACACACAAAATGTTATGTAGAAGCAGAGTATCTTAGATATAAATGGAGATGTTTAACTGCAGGGGACCAAAAGACATGATCCTTACGTCAAAAAGAAAAACCAAAGACCCTGAAACAGGTCGCAATGCTTCTTTACCAGGGCTACATTATTTATAGCTAAAAAGGTAATATGGTCTAGGTCCCTGGCCTAGATCCTGAACAGGAGTTCATGAATGAACAGGAAATGTAGTATGTTCATTAGATGAACAGGAGTCACCTTCCTGTTCCTATGTCAAAAGAGTGAAATATCATCATCCTTCACCAATGAAAGTGAAATTGAAGACTGTCCTTGGTGAGGGATCATGCTATTCCATTCATTCCACATCACTAATCCTTGTTCCTCTTTTTTAAGTTAGAAGGTCCATACAGCCTTGTTCCGTGCCTGCATCTGTAAGTGGCTTTCATTGCCCAATAAATCACAGGATATGATTCTTTCCCTGCCAGGAGACTCTGCCTTCCTTCTCTTGGGAAACTTAATGAAAGAACAGTGGTAATAGGCACTGGGCTCAGAAGGCAGCAGGCCATCCTACATCTTAGCCTGCAGGGGCATATGAAAACCAGTCACATCAGAACTGCTATTGAAAATAAGGGTGGAAATTTTCTAAACACAGAGGGGACAACTTTTAGAGAGCCCACGGCTCTAGGATCTTACTGGATTCAGTATCGTGGCTTAAATTTAGGTGTTACTGCATCACTCTGTGATGATTAATACATCTTCTGATAGCAGGACAGGAGAGAAGCACCTCACACTGTTCTCATTTCATGCTTTAGTAAAGAAAGTGCCTGGGGGAGTACAAAGAGTCTCCTACCCCCTACAGTTGTGAGAGCTGTAGAATTGCCCACAGACAAGTAAACTACAGATGAGGGGAAATGGAGGAAATAAAACAAGCCTGAACATGGAAAATTTACAGGAACAAAACAGGGCTGGCTCTCAAGGAATACGATTTTTTTGATGGAAAGTCTGCTTCTAAGAACTAGAGAGAAAGAGCAAGCACAAAAACCATGAATACTGCCCAGGAGCACTGGGATTGTGTTACTACAATTTGACCACTTGTCAGCTTCTTTCCATCTCTTCTATCCTTTCTCCTTACTTGCCTTAAGTTTTCTCTAATTTTCCGAGTAACAATTCCTACACTTCCTTTTTTTCTCCTTATTATGCATTAGTGTTCACTACATATTTCTGAGTAGCTTATCAAACGTAAGGAGGATCTCAAATAAATTATGGAAGTATTTTATTGTGACTGTTTTGATATAACCCATGTAGGAAGGATCTAATCCTAGAGCTCTGCCACACATTTCATTACTCATATTCCTTCAAGTACACTTCCCAACTACCCCTATTCTCTCCAAACTAGAAATCATACAAACATGCTAAAAGTTAAGAGTTCTGATGTACTTGGAAATGGTTGTATATTTCCATCTTACAGTGATTTTTTTTAACCACATCTCATATTTAAAAACTTTTTGCTTTTGTCACAATTTCTGGTTGTTACCCAAGTAATATATGTTCTTTACTACATCTCATGCACAAAGTATTATATTTACCTAGTATAAATGGTGTCTCAGAAATACACACACAGGGGTGCATAATCAGATAGATAGATAGATAGATAGATAGATAGATAGATAGATAGATAGATAGATAGATAGACAGACAGACAAATAGATAGGGATAACCAGTGTAACAAACTCACTGAATAATCTGTTTCTCCCCAAAGGAACTGAAGAGGAAGATGAAGGGGATGACCACCTTTTAGGATCAGTGGACGAGTTCTGGTGGTTTCCCCACATGTGGAGCCACATGCAGCCCCACCTCTTCCACAATGAGTCATCTTTGGTGGAGCAGATGATTCTCAACAAAAAATTTGCCTTAGTAAGTAACCCAATTTGAATATTACATCGAACTAATTTACTTTTATCTACAGAAATGATCTACATTTTATATGGACAACCTCTTAGCAATTTCTACATATTAGCACTTTTTAATCATGCTTTTCTATGTGATCATTAGAACAACTCGTTATTGGAGCCTTTCAGTTTGTGACTCTTGAGTGTTTATTGGGTTCTCACTACTATGCTGAATGCTGTGAGGATTCTAATTTAAGAGAAACTCTACAAGCCAATCTGAGGACATGACATTATGGTCAGAACTCATACAACATACCTCCTGTCCAGACGGAGCTTCCTGTCTTACTGGGAGAGTGAAACAGACACACAGAAAAATTCTTCAACAAAATGAGACATCCGACCTAATAGTAAACCATGCAGACATAAAACCGATAGTTCAAAAAGTAAGTGTTGTTGGGAGTAGCCAGGGAAATGTTCTTGTGGGAACAGAATTTTAGCAACACTCTGAAATGAGAATAAGATTTCAGTGCCAGGAAGAAGTGGGGTGAAATGAGGATGAGGGAAAAGACCAGGTAGGAGACCATATTGTGACACAAGATCATGAAAACTTAGTTGAAGAAGGCAATGGAAAGGGGAAGAAAACCTTTTAATGGCAATTGCAAACATGTGAGAGGGATGTAACATGTACTTGACTTAAGCAAGATACTGTTTTCAATGAGGAGTTTCTGATTCCGCACAGGAAAATTTACAGTAAAGGTTATCAAAAAAGTACAGCATGTGGGATAAGTGAGTGGGATCAGAGGAGATAATATGCAGTCATTAACAAGCCACTGGGGCATGTGCTGGGTAGGAAATGGTGTTTTATCGTTGTTTTTATGAATTCTGATGGGCACACAAACACATGGAGGGAGTCCAGATAGGCTACTACGCATTCATTCAGCCTTTCCCTATATTACATGTATATATAAAGGCTACTTCAACTCAGTGGAAACTATTCTAGAAGAAATTATGCCTTAATTATCTTCTCACTACCTAGAACAAGCAAAAGCTTAACCTGTGCTAATGTTGGTTTTCTAAATTGGGTCACATCCTACTTTTTTCCACCAGCTTGTTTGGAGCTCTGAATTAACAATGAGCATGAGTGTTTTCCAAAGAAGGAACTGAGAGAATACAGAGAGAAGCAATGGGAACACCTGGGTGTTCAACAAGATTGGAGGTTGTGAATATAATGCAATATTCAAAGGAGTTACTGAGTTAGAGTACATTTAAAGTACCTTTCTACCTAAGAGAATCTAAGACTTCCATGTAAAACTCTTGTTTTGGACCTTCTCTGCCACTGCTGGTCAAACACTGGCTACTTTCATTGAGTTTTAGCAAACACATCTGATATATTATCCTTTTTCATAATATGGACATTCACAAGAGAATTTGATGTCAATTTTAATTTAGCCTTGAAAGCTCTGTGCAATAGCTTATCTTTCAAGCAAACTTGCATTCAATGGTCCCAGTCATTAGGAAATGCAATAAAAGAGGTTGATTAGAAAATATTTATAGTTACCAAACACAGTCTAATTCAAACACTTAAGTGACATTTCAGCAGGTGACTTTTTTAGAGAGGTGCCATGTTTGAGGCAATAACACTGGTCAACAAATTTTTACAAAAGTCATGTTACTGAATAAAATGAGTCACTTCCTATCAATTTGTATGTGCTCAACACGAATATGACAGTCAAATTCTAATTTTGGCTCTCGTTTTTTTTTTTTTGTAATCTGCAATAAATTGATGTTTACATCAAAAATACATGCCAATAGTAATAGTTAATACCTGTAAAAAATCAAGTCACAGACTACTTCTTAGATTTCTTCGCTTGTCTCTTGTACAGCTGTTCAGGAATAGAATAGATGGAAGATGGTTTCCACGGTGCAGAAGCACAGCCTTAAGACTCAGTTTCAGGGCCTCCCTGGTGGCACAGCAGTTAAGTGCTACACTGTGGAGCTGTCAGCAGCGGTGACACGAATTCAACACCCAGCCGGGGAGATTCCCACATGGCTTGGCAGACCTATCCTGCCTCGCCCGCTGCTCCCCTCAGCAGTGTATTTCAGTAGATCTGCCTGTTCTGCTCCCCACTCTGTCTTTGGTGAACCCTCTCACTGCCCCATGCCTCTGACCTGAACCCCAGCTTGTATGCATAAATAACTAAATCTTTGAAAAAAAAAGACTCAGTTTCGAAGAGTATAGAAATAGTCTCCATTCTTGTGGGTCATGAGTGATTTCTAAGGCATTCATGAGGCCCTCAATATTGGAACAGAATACCAGAGTACTTTCCTTTCTGAAGAAAGGTTCCAACTGCTGGTGGCACTTTCAATATAAAGTAATTGTGACATTTTCTCCTAGAAGATTCCATTGTTGGAGTCTTGATCCTAGCAATTCTGCCTTGTTCTTGGGTAAGTACAAATCACAAACCAGGTCATTTAGTTCTTCCTGTGTTAGTCTGTGTGGGGTTGATGATGCACCACAGTGAAAATCTGGATCACTGCATGCTGATGAAACAGAAGAACAGGTCAGCTCACCCTTGTCCTCATCAGATGAATCAAGAGAATATTCTGCTGGAGGTTCTGGAATAGGAAGTCCCTCACGATGTGGAACTCGTCTCAATGCAGACGGAATGTTTGGGTAGACTATTCTCGACTTCTTTTGCTTCGTTACTCCACTGGAAAGAGGAGGAACCAAGCAGAAGTCACAGTCTTTTATGTGGTTGCTTGGCTCTCTCCACACCATGGGGACTGCAAACAGCATTGATGGTCTTTGGCGATTTAACCACTGTGAAAGCTGTGTTGTCCATGTAGCACAGCATATATACGGGACCCAAGGCTTGTCTTGGCCACCAACCTTGCATCCCAAGTCAAGATGATAAGACTTCTCCACCTGAAAAGTGATACTTTTCTTCTGGTTGGCAAATGTCACTTGCCCACAAATAGACCAGAAATTGTCCATGCTATTAATGCACTTTCGAGGCATGACTGTTCTATACTGAGCCTAAATGAATAAAATGATAACAGTTCTATGGAACAGTAGCTTAAACTGTCTTGCACAAAGTCTGAACTATTTTCAATGCTCAACCTTCCAACAGGGCTTTCTATAATGCACTGTGGACGTCAGCTTAGTTCAAAAGCCTCCTGGCAGTAGTATTGCATTGCATCAGAAAATGATGCAATCAACTCTGGATCATGTGTGCATGATGGTATTATGCAATGCAATGCAATATTACATCATTCTAGGCTGATTTAGGATGTTGTTGCAGTCCTACTGGATAAATTTACACGGTGAAACATATAAAATGAATTTTATGAAATATCTTCAAAACAAGAGCTAATAAAAAATATTCAGGGTTATATTCATGTTGAACACACCAAGATACTACAGATTAGAGCCTTTTTAAGTAAGTAACGATCTCACTGTTGACCAGTGTAATCAATTGTAATGTTAATGATGGATCTGCAAAACCATTTCAGGTATCATACTTTAAAAACTGGACAAAATTCCATCAGAAAAGTAAAATAACTTATTGAATGTAGACCTCATGAAAAAAATCAACAGCATATACATATACTCTGAATTGAAAAATGAATCTAAATTTTGGCATTTATGGTAGTTTAATTTTCAATGATAAAATAATTAGATATTTCTATTTAAGACTTCATTGCCAACATCAGATGATACTTAGTACTGTTATGGATAATACTATTGAAATTAGTAGTAGTAGGACAGTGTTTGTGCAAACATAAAATCTTGCCAAGGATTGTACTTTTCATTGCATTGTCATTATTCTTTCAAATAGTATCGTCCTGTCCTCTTTTCAAAGTTCAGCATAACCTGCTAATTTACATTAATTGGAATGTATTGTCAATTGTGCAACTATTTAGATTAGTGAGCACATTAACTTTTCTAATACAGAAATAAAGATTATAGTATCAAAATGTAATTCAGAATATATTGAAAGACTTGCTGGCTTAAGGTATATATGATAATCTTTTCATTAGTTTGTCTGCCAGATAGAATGAAGTCTATCGATCATCTTTACTTCAGTGAAGCATTTTATAAAAAGGGACATTAGATGTTCATTTTATTGATATTGAAAACAAAATATTATTCTAGTGGACCTAATAGAAATAGAGTTAAATCCTGGATGCAGAAGGTCCCCTTTGAGCTGGCAGGCCACTGCTGGAGTAATGCAAAAAGTGCCATTTATGAAAGACCCCAGCCATTACTCAGAGCAAAATGACTTATATGGTGATGTCTATAACTTACTTCATAAAAAGAGCTGAAGGAACTTGGAAAGGGCAAGAGGTAGAAGAACAGGATATATCTTCAGCATGAATATTAACCATACAAGCACTGATATGGCCATACCAGTTGTTGAAATGCTGAAATGTATCAACACTCACTGCCCCTTAAACCTTTCCCCAGAATGTCCCAAACCTTCCATTCACTTAGCAACTAAAGAGGCCTGACTTATGGTCTCTAGCATCCAGCTCCATCTCCATAGCTGGCAGAAGCTGTGTGTTGTCAATGGCTTGTTGGCTGGGAAATATTTTGAGTATGGACCCTTAATATAGTCAGTGAGTCATATGATCTAGAATGGACTTGAATCAGTGTATTCAGAAAGGAAGTCATAGAAGAGGGGGTACAGTCCTATACTGGCAAGTAGAATTCTTCTTCTACTCCAGATAAGTGTATACATTTAATGATAACTGACACCCAGTAGGTGCTCAGTGTTTGTTACATGAAAATATAAGTTTTTCTTCTGTATCCTAAGACTCTATCATTATTATTGTAAAATGTAGGTTTTTATTACTATTCAGATATGTGAGGCCAAAACTGATCAGGAGACAACTGCTACTGAAGAGAGAGTTTGTTCTCACAATTTTTGAGAGGAGAGGGCCTCACAGGGAGGATCTGGAGTTGGTCAAGAGACAGAGGGAGCAAGGAGGAAGTACAAACAATAGGTTTTGTTTAGGGAAAGGCAGCAGATGGCAGGATAAGAGAGCTTAGGACTGGCTAGTTTGAGTAATTTCAGTGGGAACTGAGATAGAAGGCCCTTTTCTTGTCCTCTGGTGCCTGGCTCTGAGGTGATTAGGATAAGGAGATAGCAGCTCAGCATCCAAGGGCAGATATAGGATGAGGCTGAGGGCAGGGACTCTGAACTGACTGACTGCATCTGAAGAGCATGCTCTTGGATAGGTGTTTATTCTCTCTAGGAACTGGTTGACCTAGCAAGAGTGTCTTTTCAAGATCATCAAGGCCCTTGATTAAAAGCATCAGAAATACAGAAAATAAAAGGGCATGAGTAATATAATTACAGATGTCTCGCTCCAAGTTATGCATCTTGAAACATTCCCCAAGGTTTCAAATCCCCTCATCATTCCAGTTGCTATATTTATACAATTTCTAACTCAATCATTATTCTTCCCAATATATGGTCCCCCAGTATGAACATTATGACCAACTGATCTAGTCTTACTGGAACAAAAAAGAGTTAAAGTTAAAATTTTCCTCCATGTACAACTTATTTCTATTCAACCAGCCAAAGAGCACGTTTTTTTTAACTGAGATATCACAGGCTTACAACACTGTGTATGACTGGGGTGAGTAGGTTCACACCTCAGATGTATGGCATCATCCCACATCCACCACCAAAGCACCCATGGTCCTTTACACTAGGCCAGTGGGCCTCCTAACCCTGTTACTCCCACCCTTCCCTCCTAGTAGGCTCGATTCTGCAGTCATATTTCTAGGGTTTGTTTTGGTTTAGTTTTGTCAATTTCCTTTGTTTTGTTTCTCTGTATTCCACATATGAGTGAAATAATTTAGTATTTATCTTTGTCCTTTTGAGCTCTATCATTTAGCATAATCCCTTCCAGGTCCATTCATGTTGTTGCAAATGACAAGAGTTTATCTATTGTTTTAATAGCCGAGAAGAATTCCACTGTGTATATGTACCACGTCTTCTTAATGCACACATGTATCCCTTGCACACTAAGGTGATTTCCACAGTTTGGCTACTGTAAATAGTGCTGCAGTGAACATAGGAGTGCATATATCCTTTAAGTGATTCAAGTAGGTATGGAGGAGTGAAGCTGAATTGCTGGCTCATATGTAAATATATTTTTAATATGAAGAGCCTCCATACTAGTAAGATCACATAAAAAAAATTATATCTGAGTCTGTCAGGACATCTGTCCATGATCTATTTATTAAACCTTCAGGCATATATTTTTATCCAATTGATTTTGTTAACCAAAGCTAGCACTAAGATGACAGTTGTCACTTCAACATTTCATATTTGTTATATATTCCCTGTTTTAGCAGATCAACATACTGTGATTAATTGATCAAATTAGGTAATATGCTTTTTATCTTTTCCAGCTTGTGTTATCCATATATTTTATAAGTATATTTTATCAGTATGACTTGAGCTTCTTCATCAAAGAAAGTTGAGTAGATTTAGAAGAACACATCTGAAAGTAATTAAAAATGTACTAGGCCTCCCTGGTGGCGCAGAGGTTGAGCGCTGCGCTGTGGAGCTGTCGGCAGCGTGCTATGCGAGTTCGATGCCTGGCCAGGGAGAATCCCACATGGCGCAGCAGACCTCTCCTGCCTCGCCCGCTGCTCCCCTCAGCAGTGTATTTCTGATCTGCCTCTTCTGCTCCCCACTCTGTCTCTGGTGAGCCCTCTCACCGCCCCACGCCTCTGGCCTGTACCCCAGCTTGTATGTATAAATAAATCTTTTAAAAAAATGTACTAGTTCTATTTTTTTAATTATCTTAAGATGTGTACTTCTGAAAATAAATGAGTTTATTATAGCTTTTAATTTATCATGTCTTTTCACCTAATTTTATGTTTATACAAAAATATTTTGAAAGCCTGCTCTCTTAAAAGAACAGTGATTATTTCTAGTTTTTTCTCTATTTTCAAAGTATATCAACAAACCACCCCCACCCCAGTCATGAACATAGGATATATCCTTTGTTTATCTTTTATTTATCAGAGTCATTTTTAATTAGCAACTTATGGAAAATAAGCTCATTCTGAAATGTAGCCTCCTTCACATTATTTTTTACTTTTCTTGTTTATTTCATTAGTTGATTTTTGGCCATGGCTATATCCCTTCAGTCCTGAACCTATTTTATTTTTTTGTTTGTTTTAATATTTATTTATACACACACACACACACACACATTTTACAACACTGTTCATTTTTGTGCAATGAATGTATTTTAAACCCTGATATAAATAAGTAGCTAATTAATCGTCAGTTTCTGAAAATAGCTAGAATGACTATCAAGATGTAGCTGGAAGTCTCAATTTAATTCTCTTAATTCCCTCCTGATGCCATCTCCATTTTATAGATGACAAAGTTGCTATGTAAAAGTGCTGAATAACTGTCCCCAAGGACACAGAGAAGCCATGAAAGTGGTACCTGAATTCAGTGCTTTCTAACACTTAGTTACTATATTAGATGTTTTCTTTTTTTTTTTTGAATGGTTGTAATTCTTTAGAAAGGACTACATATTTTTAATATCCTCTTTTCAACTATCCTCCCTTGGCATGTTCTAGCAATTGTTCCACAACCTTCTTTTCATCAGAATGTTTTAAAATCTGTTTTCCTAAATTTAAATTTCATTCCCAGTTATTTTCAGAACTACCTAATTTAAGTACTTCCACTCCAAGATAGCACTGTCAGCTCTTCCCCACAGTTCAGTCACTTCCACACAGACTGTAGAATCACAGAACACTAGAGCAGGGGTGTTGAGAATGGAGAAAAGCAGGAGGAGATTGGAGGTGAGCAGACAAATCTCATTACCATTGAAGTAATCAAGAAGGAAGAAATGAAAGAGCAGTTCTAAACCAGTGGGAGTGAAATAACAGAGGACAGAAATGTGAAAACTTTCTGAGTGAGGAATAGGGCTTTTGGCTGGATGAAAGAGGAGGAGGAAAAGAATAACAAAGGTCACAAATAGGATCAAGGTTTGAGCCTCCCGATTTTCTAAGTCTGCATATTTATTTAAAGTTATGAAATAGCTGCGTTTTCTCTAGAACCGCCATATTTTATCTAAATGAGATAGCTTCCTACAATCCGTATCTTCAGTGGAACAGATTTTTTTCTCATTTAGATATATCATTAAACGTTTGAAAATTGTTTGGATTACCTTGGGAACTTAGAATCCTTTTCTTTGCAGATTCCTTTCTAGATTAACTCCCACCCACCACCCACCCCCTCCAAGACCCAATCTATAGGAAGATTTCATGGTCTCTAACAAGCTAGAGAGCTCAGAAACAGTATTCCTCAATTCACTCCCTTTTCCTCTAATAAAAATCTACCTTGTAAATTCAGCACATATAGGGTGATTTAAGTTGGTTTTGTAAAATGAAAGATAAATTTAGTACATGTCCTGCATGAAATAGTCTTACTTCTCAAATTTATTTGGACACAAATGAACTGAACACCTTTATGAGCTTTAAGAAAATCTGAGCAGTGAGCTGGGGTCACACGTGTAAGTGGGGATGGGAGAGGACTAATAAAGCAGGCTAATGCACACTGCTCTGAACTCAACTGCTCCTTCCTCCTTCACTGCTTTACAGTTTGTAAAATGGAGGGGTATGTGTTTGCCGAGAGGTTGTTAGGAACCAGAGATGGAAGTGATAGCAAAACAAGAAAGGAGAGAAAACCCCACGCAGGGCCAATCTTGCCTCTGCTTAGTTGTTCTCATCTCCCACCCCAGGTTCATTCATCAGTGTCTCTGAGTATATCCCATCTTCACTCTACTGCCAAGTTTTTCATCCTACATCATGATTATTGCAGTGACATCCAAACTAGTCTCTCCAGTTCCCCATTCTTTTCCTTTAACTTATGTTCTGATCACAGAATGCTACAAAACTTAAAGTTCTATTATTCTGGTTCCCTACAGGAAACAGAACTCTGTGCTTCAGTCAGAGAGATTCTTGACTCTCCAGAGGAAATGGAGGAGGAGTAATTTCTGTGTTGCAGATGTTTACTAAACACCATGCTAGTGCTTCCTACCATCTGCAGTTAATCCTCACAACCCCTGTGAGGCTGCCTGTTCTCATACTGAAAATGCAGAAGCGAGGCTCAGAAAGCTTATCTGATTTTTCTAAAATCACACAGCCCAGGAAAGCAGGAGAAAGGATTTGATCACCAGTCTGTCAAGCTCCAACTCCACATAACCAGCATTGTTTAGATAGCCATAAGCTGACAGGGATGTTCTACCATTAGTGACAGCTGTTACTAAACCCTCATAATCCTGTTATTGCCTCCTTGGAGACTTATAATTTTAACTCAAATTCAGAATATTAAAATCTGAACTTTTCATGAGAGTTTTTCTTAAATAGCTATGGATATGATTTGTGTAATTTTGTGAGTGTATATGTAGCACCACAGGTGATTAATTGCCCTGGCTATCTTAAGTTCCTGAGGATATTATAATTATAGTTATAACAAAGATCAAATTCATCTTTTTCTATTTTTTAAAATTTATTTATTTATGCATACAAGCTTGGGTATAGGCCAGAGGCATGGGGCAGCGAGAGGGTTCACCAGAGACAGAGTGGGGAGCAGAACAGGAATATCGACAAAAACACACTGCTGAAGGGAGCAGAGGGCGAGGCAGGAAAGGTCTGCCGCGCCATGTGGGAATCTCCCCAGCCGGGTGTCAAACTCCCGTCCCGTCCCCACTGCCGACAGCTACATAGCACAGCGCTTAACCGCTGCGCCACCAGGAAGGCCCCTCAATTTTTTCTATTCTTTCAGGATATACTACCTCAATTAAAATTAGTACGATGCAGACTTAAGGATTCCTAGGGTAGTCAATGTTGTATATTTTCAGAAGGATTGTGTTTACAAGTATTTTGTGAATTTAAGCCTGTTTCTGAATGCTTCTAGCTTTACTACATTCAAGGACCCCAAAGGCCACTAAAAATCATCACTTCCAGCTCTAAGAAAGTTGGATTAAATCAAACTCCTCCAATTCTTTGTGTCTCCAGATATTTTATTTTTAGTTATTTTACTACAGCTTAAAACATGAAGCTTTATAAATTCATTTTTTAACATTTCTACACATACTTTCATGTGTTCTCTTTAAGAAATTGCAACAATTCAAATAAATCAACCAGGCTTATACAGAGTAGGAGTGTTTACATCATTCTTCCGAGTATTCTTACAAAAGTGCACCCTTTCATAGTGCATTTATTTATGAGACACTCAAGAAAGATGATGAGGACACTTCACAAATTCTGAAGGGAAATCTAAGAGAGGAAAACAGTATGCTCCACTAAATGGAAACTTACTTGAAATAAGTGATATGATTGTTAGGGAAGACTAGAAGAAAATTTCTCACTCTTCCCCAAATAATTCTTAGAAGTCAAGAATGAAAATGAAGGTTAAAAGGAAGTACACTTTATGACGCTTTTTTTAGTGCTGATACTGAATTATTAGCTTAACTTTGTTTCTGGAATCCCTTAGTGCATTTGGCTTTCATTTAAGTCTTTCAAATAATTCAGTTGTTAACTGCAGCAGTACTTGAAGGGGAATATGCAGTGACAGGGGAGGGATTTTGCTGATGTGATTGTTACAGCATTATCAAACATATGGCACTAAAGGTATTTTTACCTCCTACTTGGTATATTACTTTTTCTAGGAGAAATGTATACTGCTTAGTAAAACTTTTTTTTAATAAGATTGGTAATCATAGTGTGTCTTCTTCTAAGAATGTTATTAAATAGCAAATCTGAGGGTTTTTTTTTTTTTAATTTCTGGAGGGGCTAAAAGTGATAATGGAAAAAAATCTTAGTTTACCTTTTTTTTTCTCGTCTCAAAAAAGAATGAACAATGTTAATTATATAAAAGGAAATTAAGTAGAAAAGAACACAAGGGACCACGGAGATGGATCACGGGTGAATTGGTGGTGGGTTACCCAAGGGGAATACAAAATGTAAAAGACATAAATAACAATAAAAATATTAAAAAAAAAGGAAATCAAATGGCTCTAGACCAATTGCATTGCTTATATTTTGCATTCTCTACAACTCTGTGAGATAATTATTTTCATTGTCCCTTCTTGGCAAGTTGAAGCTTAGTGAAGTTCTCTCACCTGCCCAAAGGCCTACAGTAACAAAGAGCAACACTGAAACTGAGCCTGGGACTCCTAAATCTATATTCTTCCCCTGTCGACATGCTGCTCCCAATCCTAAAATGTCCTGGGACATTGATAGTTTCTTTGTCATGGATTTGGCTACTATGGAATACAGATGAACACAGTTCTTCTCTTACTGTATAATTAATGAAATGCTATAATATACTCTCCTCTGGAACTGAGTAACTTAGAAATGACAAGATCACCCTTCTGTATTGTGAGTTAATATAATGCTGTTTCACAAGATCCCATTGTTAATACCTTGAACACATTTATCCAAAGCCTTTTGTCTTTGCTACTGTAGCTGTGCCTTTTAAAATACATTCTATTAAATAAGAAAGTATCATCTTCCTGGGGTTTCTGTGTCCATAAGACTATAGCCAACCAGCGAAGCTCAACTAAACCTTGGTCCAGACTTTATATTGGGGTTTCATTTCTTTTATACACACACACACACACACACACACACACACACACACACACACACACATTTTTTTAATTTTTGTGTAGAAGAACTGGGGTGTAGGCAAGGTGGGGGCAGGGGTTGAGAGGATTCACCAGACACAGAGTGGGGAGCAAAACCGGCAGATCTACTGAAATCCACTGCTAAGGGGAGCAGTGAGTGAGACAGGAGCGGTCTGCTGCATCATATGTGGGTTAGCTCTCTGGCTGGGAATCAAATTCATGCCCTAGTGATGATAGCACAGAGACTTAATCCCCAGGCCACCAGGGAAGCCCTATTGGGGTTTCATTTCATAGGCATCATTGACTGAATCACTGGCCACATATTTGAACTCAATCTCCAACTCTCCTCCCCTCTCTGGAAATCAGACTGCTATTGCCTCATTCAGTCTGCCTACAGGGTTGGTCTTTCTAACTTGGCCAGACCCTATCCGGAGGCATTTTGTTAGCATAAACTCGGGTAAGATCCCAGGGATCCACCAAGAAGAACAAAAGGGAAAATCCAGGGTTTTAGAGCTTATCCTCAGGAACCAGGGGTAAGAAAAGTCAACCAAATATTTTTTTTTAATACAACAGCTAGGGAAAAAGGATGATTTAAAACTATTAAACCAAATCTATCCAAATAAACATCGTCATCACAGCACATTTTTCACACTATCAGCCAATAAACACATTTATAAATTAAAGGGCACCATGTTAAAAAAATACCTATAAAGAAATCTAGTGGCCAAATCTATCAACATTAACCAAATTTATGTAAGTATGCCTATCACGTTTTAGGAAGTTACTACTTCCTTAAATATGTATGAAGAAAGTTATACTTCTTACTTTTAGATTAGATTGTGAATTTAAAATAGTACATTTATATTTAGCATCTGAATATAAGATCGCTTCTACAATGACAAAAATTATGTCAAAGAAACAGAATTTTAAGCCCAAATCTTAGTGACTACATGCACAATCCTTCCATGACTGAAAAAAAATGAACAAGTAGATTCTACACAAAGGTAATTATTTCTCTCAAAATCTTTCATTTTTAAACCATACCAGAAATATTATCATTTCTCACAGGAACATATTCTAGTACTTACAACTCTTAGCATTCAATACCAAACCTTAATTCCCTAACCTAAAAATAATTCTGACTTGCCTGGTTTGTTCTAGGTGAAGAAGGAAGTCAGGTCTCTGAATAGTAACTTTACATATATTGGACCACCTTCACTGCCACTTTCTTACTCCACCCCTACCCTAAATCACAGCAACCCCTGCAGTAGTCTTTTACCAGATGCCAGAAGTCCCACAAACTTCTCATAAACTAAAATTTGTGGGTGGTTCATTAGTTTTACAGAGAATAAATTTTATGTAGAAATTTAAAAGGCTTCTCAAATTCAAGAGAATAGTTTTCACATTTTCTTCACATATGTGTGTGCGTATGTGCATGCATACACACATACTTATATAAAAAGGTTCTAGTTTTATTCTTCAAACATAATTCATCATCTGGAAAATACATTTTTTCTTATGTCAAATAATCTCTCAAACAGTCACAGTTTTTAATAAAGCCATTTTAAAAATCAAAGCAAAACATTTTTTTCCTAGAAAGAACTCCAAAATATGTCACCTCTTTATCATAAGCCCAAATAGATTATAGGGGTAAATTCTCAACACTACGAGATAGTTATCCAAAGCATGAACCTCTATATACTGAGAAAAGGGGCATTCTAAGCAAATCTCTGCAGAAAATGAGCTGCAGAAAAGCATTTAGAAGTATTTCCAAATCATGTTGTAATGAAGTGTTAGTGTTTCCACTGTAGAGAACAGAATGACTGATTTCCTGTCATTGAAGCTTTTTAATTCATTAGTTTGTGTCCTAGCTAATTTGAGAAAAATGGAAACAAGCAGAGTCTTCTGATCATTGATAGGAATTTAAAGGGTTCTTCTGTTGAGAAAGATTGAAATGGATAAATAGAGAAAAAATACAGAAGTTAGCATTCTTAAATATTAGCAATAATTTACACAATTATTGTCAAAGTTAATAATAAACAATGATTTCTTCAGTGATAAATTTGTGTTGCTCAAATACCTGAAGACTATTTCTTTCTCTTAGTTGTTGGGGAAATTTTTCTAAGGAATACAGCATCACTTTTTCTTGATAAAACTGTCTCTCTTCAGTCTCTATTTAGAAATATTTGAATACATAACTTAGGAAAATCTTGTTTTTTTAACTTTATAAGGTATAATTTATTTTTTAAAGATTTATTTATTTATGCATACAAGCTGGGGTACAGGCCAGAGGTATGGGGCAGTGAGAGTGCTCACCAGAGACAGAGTGGGGAGCAGAACAGGCAGAGCAACGGAAATACACTACTGAGGGGAGCAGCGGGCAAGGCAGGAAAGGTCTGCCATGCCATGTGGGAATTTCCCCAGCCGGGTGTCGAACTCGCACCGCCACCAACAGCTCCACATCGCAGCACTTAACCACTGTGCCACCAGGGAGGCCCATAAGGTATAATTTAAACACAGGCAAATTCATAATAATAAATATAATATATGTATCAATTTTGTACTTGAATATTTTGTACTTCAGTCAAACATGTTTTAAAAGTACTACTTAGGTTTTAAATTTCCCTGTGAGTTAATCATCTGTCCATTCTGCAAATATACTGAATGTTTAATCGAGATCATTGAGGAAACGAAAATGAGAATGAAAGGGAGGTGGTCTGAATCAATTCATGCACTTGCTCACTAGTATTGAGTGCTTCCTTTAGGAAGACTCAGAGCATAGAGCATGTATAAAACAGAATCCAAACTTGTGGGGCTTATTTCTTGAGGAAGAGAGATATTAAGAATATTCACCTACAAACTTTGCTGTCTGCTATGAAAAGCAAAAAAAGGACATTAAGGAAGTCTTGATGTGGCTTAATGTAGATGGGGATAAAGAAGGCTTCTCTAGGGCCTCCCCGGTGGTGCAGCAGTTAAGTGCTGTGCTGTGGAGCTGTCAGCAGCTGTAACGCGAGTTCGACGCCAGGCCTGGGAGAGTCCCACATGGTGCGGCAGACCTCTCCTGCCTCGCCCGCTGCGCCCCTCAGCAGTGTATTTCTGATCTGCCTGTTCTGCTACCCGCTCTGTCTCTGGTGAACCCTCTCGTCGCCCCACACCTCTGGCCTGTACCCCAGTTTGTATGTATAAATAAAAAAAATAAATAAATATTAAAAAAAAAAGAAGCCTTCTCTAACATTATGACAGAATAGATAATAGATAGATACCTTTAGAGGTGTCAGATTTGCCCCAGTGAGGGTATGGAGTAGGGACATTCCAGACTGAGAAAACCACATAGGGGAGGATGCCGAGTAAGAAAATATTTGGTGAGTTTCTGGAAATCAACGTGACTAAAACACAGTGATGAGTGGAGGGTGGTACACAATGAGGGGAGAAAGAGAAGCAAGGGTCATTCATGCAGGGTTTGTGACAACCTAAGAATTCTGTATTTGATCTTGAGAGTAAAAATTTTTTTTGAAGATTTATTTATTTACGCATACAAGCCGAGGTACAGACCAGAGGTGTGGGGTAGCGAGAGGGTTCACTAGAGACAGAATGGGAAGTAGAAAAGGCAGATCGACAGAAACACACTGCTGAGGGGAGCAGGGGCGAGGCAGAAGAGGTCTGCCGGTGCTATGTGGGAATCTCCCCGGCCGGGTGTCGAACATGGGTTGCCACTGCCAACAGCTCCACAGTGCAGCGCTTAACCACTGCGTCACCAGGGAGGCCCGAGAGTAAAAGATTTTTTAGGAAGCCACATGATCATATTTGTGTCTTCTACGCATTACTTTGGCTGCTATGTAAAGAATGGATAAGAAGAAGGCAAGAGAGGAAAGGAGTATATTAGTTAAGAGTCTAAGCTAGAAAGCCATGGAATAAAATGGTAGATGGAGTAGGGTGATGATGATGATTATAGAGCTGGAGAAAAATGGGTAGATTTAAGACATTATGTAGGTAGTACTGATAGGATATGGTAATGGAATGGATTTAGAGAGGATCAAGAAACTAGTATCAGGAATAACATGTCCCTTTTGAATTCAGCAGCTTGATGATAGTATCATTTAATGACATGGAAAAATCCTGAAAAAAGGCTATATCAAATGGAGCCAAGAGGAGCCACAGCCCAGTCTCACGGTGGCAATGTGGCAGCTCCCAGTTCAGCATGTTAACAACAGCTGTCGAACTGATGAGCAGAGTGTACAAGAGGAGACGTTCCAACTGGAGCATAATATGTACAGTATACAGCAGACATGAAGGAAGTCATCAGAGGTCGGGGATGGGAGGGTGAACACTGATAGATGAGCTGTGCAGGTAGGCTGGGAGCAAATTTTGAGGGTCCTGTATGCCCTATAAAGGCATCTGAACAGATACTCAGGTAGTGACCAATCATCAGCTACCTGTTTTCCTTCTGTGTTCAGGTGCTTCATGCACTTACTTCACCTCCAGTTGTTATTTAGGCTAATAAATGCAGCTAGTCATACCTCCTCCACTTTTTCTATGTCCCTTTGAGGCATATTTCCATAATTCAGTGCATTTAGGAGCCTGATACTGCGATTCTCTATGAAATTGCTCTTTGGCATGAAGAAAAGCCATGACTCATTCACAGGAAGCCTGTTTGGGTGGAACTTTTGAAGACTATAAAGCAATTGAAAAATACAGACAGAAAAATAAAATATCATTTAGGAGAAAAAATACATGTCAGCTATTGAAGCCAAGAGCATTCTTTTTATAAAAGGCAAGTTTCATCTTTCATGCCTGTGCAGTTTTCCACTGTGCATCACGATGACACTAGGCTCTCTCAGGTGGAGATGAGCAAGCACAGCTGTACACAGTGGTCGCAATTGTCCTCTAAAAAGTATAAACTTCATGCAGATTTATTTTTGGATGTACAGACCCAGTCAGAACTAAATGAACAGACTATCATGACATTTGATTAGTTATTTTAAAAGTCTGTGTGTGGGTATGTTCTGTAATTTTGAAACTACCTTTGAGAGTGCCTTGCAGTGGGTGTGGTTTGGTGACTACATCTGAAGGGTATGATCCTGTACCTCTAAATCGTATAGTGATATAAACCAGTGTTATCTCAATAGAAAAAAATAAAACAAATGGAAAAAGGAAATTTGCCAGAGAAACCTGACTATATTGTAATCAACCTTTTCACAGCTGTCAGGATATGCTTTCATATGTCATGAAATCATATTTATATTTTCATTTAAAAATTAAAATTGGAAACTTTTATTTATTTTTTTAAGAAGGTCTGTTCCTTTTATTTTTTTAAAGATTTATTTATTTATGCATACAAGCTGGGGTACAGGCCACAGGCGGGGGCGGGGGGGAAGCAGCAAGAGGGTTCACCAGAGACAGAGTAGGGAGCAGAACAGGATGATCGACATAAATACACTGCTGAGGGGAGCAGAGGGAGAGGCAGGAAAGGTCTGGCATGCCATGTGGGAATCTCCCTGGCCGGGTGTTGAACTTGCGCGCCGATGCCGACAGCTCCACAGCGCAGAGCTTAATCGCTGTGCCACCAGGGAGGCCCCAAAATTAAAAATTTTTAAAGAAATAAAAATAAAAATAACTCAATTTATGCACAAAAGCTTGACTTCAACTAAGTTCCCAGAATAATTTGTTCTTTCAGGACCTTCTACTTTCACTATAATCAGGGCTCGACTTTAAAGAAGCTTGCTCCATAAATTTTTTTTTTAAGATTTACTGATTTATGCATACAAGCTGGGGTACAGGCCAGAGGCATGGGGCGGTGAGAGCGCTCACCAGAGACAGAGGGGGGAGCAGAACAGTCAGATGGACAGAAACACACTGCTGAGGGGAGAAGCAGGCGAGGCAGGAGAGGTCTGCTGCGCCATGTGGGAATCTCCCCGGCCGAGCATCGAACTCGCGTCGCCACTGCCAACAGCTCCACAGCACAGTGCCTAACCGCTCCCCACGGGGGAGGCCCTTGCTCCATAAAATTTTAAGACATTATCCAATGGAAAGACATGCTTCTCAGAGACAGAAAACATGGTGTTTTACTGACCCACATTCAGGGACCACAGAAATAGGGAGACTCAGAAGAAAGTGTGCACTGGGCAAAATAAAATCCTTTCATCAGGCCTAGTGAACTCAGAATGTGTTTTGTTCCTCAGACAAATTTTGGTTTTCTTCGTGGGGAGTGCTAAGTGTTGCTTATACCAAGGGTTTTTTATTTAACTTGTGGAAATCGTAAGCAATCAAAGAACTGATGGTTATGGCAGGATACGCAAAACGCAGGCTCTGTCAGATTCCTCATCAGTCATTAGTCCTGTCCAGCCACCTCCTCAAAACAAAAGTATGGACGTCAAGACTGGTGGAATCCCACCAGGCTTCATGACATCAAGACGTCTTCACATTTCACTTCCATTTTACCATATGATGAAGTAAACAGTAAATTTTTAAACAAATGTATTTATAGTATTTATCTAAATGTATTTTAGAATTGCAGCATAAAAATAGGATCAAGCTAAATCTCCCCACATTATCATCTGCTTGGTTTTAGGAGCACAGCATTCCAACCGACATGGGCTACGCAGTGGCACCTCACCACTCCGGTGTCTACCCTGTACATGTTCAGCTTTACGAAGCCTGGAAGAAGGTTTGGAATATTCAAATCACCAGCACTGAAGAATACCCACATCTGAAACCAGCTAGATACCGGAGGGGCTTCATTCACAAAAACATCATGGTGAGCTTTCTGCAGTGTCTGCAGTGTGGGTGCACTCCCCTGCCATGTTTAGGCTCCTCACTTGAGGAAAAAAGAAGAGAATAGCTAAGTGCTAAAAACTTAAAGTTCCATGCTGCAAGAAGCATATCTGTCATAGCTACACAAAATATGTTTTAATATTAAAGTCATTTCTTTTCAATTTCTTGATTTTTTTTTTTTTTACTGATACTACTATTAAGCAGGCACTGATATTTAGGTTGCGGATGATGTATACAATGCTTAATTTCTTCAAAAAGTTACTTAATATATAAAATTAACTTCAACTTTCTATATATTAACCATGCTGCTCTCTTACAAGTCAAACAGTTTTTATTTACCATGCCAGGCTAATCATTTAATCATTACCAGTCACAATATGGTGCACAAATGACAGATGATGTTACTTAAATAATCCCTATCCATTGTCCAATCTCTGCAGAACTTCTCTCTTTTCTGTGTTTTGCTTTTCATACTGATGACGAGGGCATGTTGTAAAAGTATGTTTTTACATAATACTTGGTGAGATATCCCAGAATAAGTTATTGCCTACTTTTTATGTACTAACTAATGACTAACGACCTAGTTTCTTTTTTTCCCCCATGGTAGTGCAAGTTTGTATGGGTTTCTCTCTGTGTTCTCTATTCTATTTCATTGTTTGTATTTCATGTCTGTTTTGTTCCAGTATCATACCGTTTTGGTTAGTATCCCTGTGTAGTATAGTTTAAAATCAGGGAACATGATACCTCCATTTTTATTCTTTTTCTCTCTGGATTGCTTTGGCTATTTTGGATCTTTTGTGGTTCCACACATATTTTAGAATTGTTTGCTCTATTTCATTGGGAATTTTATAGTATTGCATTAAGTCTGTGAATTGCTTTAAGTAATATGGTCATTGTAGCAATATTTAATCTTCCACTCCATGAACACAGAATATCTTTCCATTTTTGTGACTTCTTTTATTTCCTTTGATACTGTCTTGTAATTTTCAAGGTCCTTCACCTCCTTTGTTAAGTTTATTCACAGGAATTTCACCCTTTTAATATAACTGTAAATGGGATTATTTTCTTAATTTCTTCTAATTCATTGTTTGCATATAAAAATAACAGATATTGTGAACTGATTTTGTATCCTGCCACTGTATTATTTCTAATAGTTTTCTGGTAGAGCTTTTTGGATTTTTTTATGTATATTATCATTCATCTGCAAATAGTGATGTTTTCACTTATTTTTTTCCCATTTGGGATTCTTTTTTTGACTTTCTCTCACCTAATTGCTCTAGCTAGGACTTTCAGCACTATGTTGAACAGTAGTGGTGAGAGTGGACGTCAATTTTCTTAACATTAGGGGACATGTATTTAGTTTCTCACTACTGAGTATAATGTTGGCTGTGGTTGTGCATATGATGGCCTTTATTATGTTGTGAGAAGTTTCTTTTATTCCCCTTTTATTTAGTGTTCTTATAAAAAATGGTTGTCAAATTTTATGAAATGAAGTTGTAACCCCAAAGTTACATAGCTCTGTAAACAACTGGCAAATTGATAAAACTTGAAAAAATATATACATAACATGTATACACACACACACACACACACACACACATACATATATACAATATATACTAATTTTTTCCCTAAATCAGAAAATCCAAAGAGTACTGGTAAAGTTGGTTATAGATCCCCTGATTGAACCTCACACATGGGGAAGGAACATCAGGCAAATGAAAGGGACAACAGTTCTCTGTCAAACTGTTTGTACAGATGTCACCCTCTAGAATTAGGTGTAACTGACTTCTTTTCAGATGGTTTTCCAATGTCTGCAAAACTTGTAGAATGGATAATGACATTAACTTGAATCAACTGCTATTTTTACTTTTTCCTCAATAAAAAACACTGTAAACACTACAAGGGACATAAATGGCCATATTTTATTCCAGTCTGCCATTCCTTTTTACTGAAAATGAAGTCACTGTCCCCAAGCTGCCAGCCTTTTGACTAGAGAGAGGTTAGAAGACCTGGGCTATATTATAATGTACAAGCATTCAGTGCCCTTGTGTCATTTTAAAATCATGTACAATCTTTGTAGAATAGTGAACTTAAGTCTCTAAAGACTTTACTCAGTGTTCTCATTTGTTTTTGTTTCTCTCTGTACTGCCAGGAAACTTACTTAGTGAAGTCCCATAAAATACCTTCATTTTTCATTTCTCCTGTAATATATTTTACCTGTATTAAAAATGCATGAATATTGCAGGTAATACAAGCTCTAGAGGATTTCCTGCACTGATACAACTGTCCCCGTGGTTCTACTTTTGTAGCAATCCATAGAAAATGTCTTTATTAGCCTTATCGACCCATGAATGAGAATTTCCAAGTGGAGAATGTTCAGCAGGCAGTTGACTATGCAGTAAGAGAGAGGAACAGGGCTTGGAGTTATCCGGATAAAAGTTGAAACCACAAGAGCCATATGCCTTCTAGGAACAGACTGCAGGGGAAAAAAGAGCTGCGAGGTGAGGCATGAACACAGCCACATTGTTAGGTCACTCCCATATACTGTTATCTGAGATGAGGGAAACTTTGTTTTTATAATCCATTCACAATTCAAAGCCAAAAGACCTTAAAGAAACTCTGTATCTTTTCTCTAACCAGATATTGATCATCTATCCCTAATTCAATTCTGTGCTTCAAACATCACACTGACACTCCCCCATTCCAATCAGTCTCTACATTCTATCAATAATGCCCTTACAATAATATTTTCTTTCCCTTCTTTTCCCACAACTTTAATTCAATACATTACTTTCATGTGTAAATTGTGGTTCCTACTTTGTCTCTTAACAGTGTTTATCCCCCTCCCAGTGCAATCTAGCCTACAGACAGTGCCAACCTTTTCGACTTTATAAAATGCCACTTTCATCTCAGCCTTCCTAACCTTGATTACTTTCAATTGTTTCCACACTCCTTAACTTGCCCTTCCGGAACCGGAAAACAATCTGGACTAAGTCTACCTTTTGTCTATTTCCTTGTAACTAACACACACTCATTCCAGCCAGAAGATCTGTAATAGTATTGTGTTTTCCTTTGTCATTTTACTCATCTTGAAAGACTTTCTAGTCAGTCCCTACTTACTCCTCTTCCTAAGTAGCAAGCCCTGTATCTTAAATAATTCAATGTAAAGTATGTTAGCTTCAAGCAGTTCAATACCTACCCTGAACTTAATCTTCTCTAGGTTCCTATAATAAATCACCTTGTAGCTTTACTAAGACATACTACATTTCAAGGTGATTGAGCCCCAACCAGAGTCAGAGTCTCTAGTCCTATGACTTTATCTGTTGGAGATAACAAGAGACCTCTAAGTAAGAACAGATTCTGATTATCTACCTAATGTTTTCAATGGAGATACCCATTGGCAAAGATTCTCATTATACCTATTACAGCCTCCTCAGTGCTCTTTACTGGTAGCCCCCAGAACATTTGTTAACAGTTACAATAGGTTTAAACCTTAGGTATAGGCATATGTATAGTGGACATAGGTATATGGCACTCATTTCTATCTTCCAGGTACTATCAGCGACTTTAAGGTTTCCAGAGCTTTAAGGTTTTTGAGACTAATGTCTCAAAGTTTAAATTTAATAGTATTATACAACGAGAATCAGTAATAGAAGGAGTCCATAGCAGAGCACCTAAAAAAAAGGTGGGCATAGGGCAACGATGAATGACCCTATCACATTCTTGAATATCTCCTCCACCTCCCGTGGTGCTCACTGGCCGTCCTTGAGCTCCTGGAGCCCATTTTATGGTCCTCCTCAGAGTTGCAAAGTAAAGCCTGGCGCGTCATCTTCACTGTGTTCAATCAAACTCAGTAAACTGAGAAATTGACAGAACTCATAATTCTTTTCACATCTTTTTTTTTTTTTTTTTTTTGGCATAGACTCATCCAGGGAAGCAGGCTCCAAGGATGGCTCCGTATGCTTCCATAATTTTTCAAGCAAGATATTCAAACTGAATCCTAAAAGTGATTCAGAATCATGCACTTTTAAAATGTAAAACTAATGTGACATTTAATCATACATGAGCAATTTATTATTTAACTTTTGGTTAGTTCTTCTCATTCTGATCTACCTTAATTCCTTCAGAAGCTGGATGGTTTGTGAAGTGGTGATACTAAGTGAAATAAGTCAAAAATGAAAGACCATTAGCCAGTTACTGGATTGCTTCATTCATTTGTGGAATATAAATAACCAAAGAAAACACAGAAATTTACAGACTGAAAAATAAAGTGAATGGAGAGAAGTAGATAAGACAGGAGGAGATATGACAAGATGTTGGCACTGGGGCTTTGGTCAAGTATGAATGAAGCATGTGCACACATGGAGGGGTGAAGCTGTGATCCCCAAATTATAGAGTTATGTAAACAAATGGAAAATCAACAAGATTTGATTCTAAAAAATCCTTCAAGGCCTCCCTGGTGGCGCAGCGGTTAAGCGCTGTGCTGTGGAGCTGTTGGCAGTGGTGATGTGAGTTCGACGCCCCGCCAGGGAGATTCCCACATGGCACGGAAGACATCTCCTGCCTCGCCCACTGCTCCCCTCAGCAGTGTACTTCAGCCACTCTGCCTGTTCTACTCCCCACTCTGTCTCTGGTTAACCCTCTTACTGCCCCACGCTTCTGGGCTGTACCCCAGCTTGTATGTATAAATAAATAAATCTTAAAAAAATAAAAATAAATTTTTAAAAATCCTTCACTTAGAAAGCACATGTCCTTTTGTTCTCCTACCTGGGTTTGCAAAGAGTTTAAAATAAGTATTTGTAAATAAGTGAATAAATGCTATAAAAATTTGTAATAGTCAAATAATGATATTTCTATAAATTGCTAGGGAATATATTTAATCCTGTTAAGATAACTATAAATTGGTGGTGGGCTACCCAAGGGGAATGCAAAATGTAAAAGACATAAATAACAATAAAAATATATATTATTAAAAAAAAAAAAAGATAGGGCCTCCTTGGTGGCGCAGTGGTTAAGCGCTGCGCTGTGGAGCTGTCGGCAGCAGCGACGAGAGTTCGACGCCCGGCCAGGGAGAATCCCACATGGTGGGGCAGACCTCTCCTGCCTCGCCCGCTGCTCCCCTCAGCAGTGTATTTCTGATCTGCCTGTTCTGCTACCCACTCTGTCTCTGGTGAACCCTCTCGCTGCCCCATGCCTCTGGCCTGTACCCCAGCTTGTATGTAAAAATAAAAAATAAATCTTTAAAAAAAAAAAAAGATAACTATAAACTTTTTGGGGCCTCGCTGGTGGCACAGAGGTTGAGCGCTGCGCTGTGGAGCTGTCGGCAGCCCGCGCTGCGAGTTCGATGCCCAGCCGGGGAGAATCCCACATGGTGCGGCAGACCTCTCCTGCCTCGCCCGCTGATCCCCTCAGCAGTGTATTTCTGATACGCCTGTTCTGCTCCCCACTCTGTCTCTGGTGAACCTTCTCGCCACCCCACACCTCTGGCCTATACCCCAGATTATATGTATAAATAAATAAATCTTTAAAAAAAAAGATAACTCTGCACTTTTCTTTGTTGTTGAGTTTGTACATTACATCATGAGAATGTATAATACTTTGCAATGTAGGCACCACCAGAGCTACTACTCTGTAAGTAAACTGAACTTCATTTAACTATTTCACCAAATAGCTTTAACTATATAACTTTTTCCAATTTACCAAAATGATATGATATATAAAGTTCTGATTTGTAAAGCAATGTACAATGTATTAACTGAGCCAAGAATTATGTTTTCTACAAAATATTTTCCAAGGACTAGATTGAAATTTATAATAACATACATTCAACTGAAAGAAAAAAGAACTAGTATATTTGCAGAAGGTTGAAATGCACAGGAAATCCTGTACAGCTAATATTTTGAAAACACTTAATGAACCAAATGTGCACTAAGAATCAAGCCAGAAAAAACAACGCTTCATTGGCTTCAGACAATAAGCAAAAGACCTGCCTGCATAAGATTCTGTAAAACCTGAAGCTCTCCAGAGTACATTCATTACTATTCTGCTACTTCAAATGTACAGTGACAAACACAGGTTATAATGAAGTCATTAAGATTTAGTTGAAGATTGTACCATCTTGCACAGCTCTAGTTCACACCTTCTTTTATAACTGCATTGATATTTTTATCAGGAAACCTGTAAGAATTTTTTTTAACTCTCGTTATCACATCCCAACTATGTAACTGAAGCAAATAATTACTTTCCTATACAAAGGATGAAAGAAGACCTTTTACTAAGTGACCTTTTGTAATTTTGTTGGTGACACTTCCTAAAAATCACTAACCAAATGTATAATCTCATCATTACTTTTGGAACTGGCAGACTTCAAACTTAGAATTTGGGGCAATTACTACAGCTGGCAGTAGGCCTCTCAGACTAGAGTAGATCCTATGATTTGCGTTTCAAATATTTGTTCTAATTTAAAATGTCATTTCCTAAGAATCATGTTAAGAATTGACTTCATTTTCTAAAGCACGTGTAGAATTTAGCAAAAAGTATTACCCTTAAAATTTTTGTCTACTACATTTCAATAAAGCACAAACAATTCCACTGTTTTTAAAGTCCCATTTTTGTTTCCTTTTTATTTCTTATGATAGTTCTCATACTAGAAGTATTCACTTGGGGATTTAAAGTAGATAAGGGGTTAAAATAATTCAAAGTCTGTCTTAGTTTCCTTCAATATTGTTGTCATTCTTGCTTTCCCCAAGTGTGAAGGATTTCAAGAGTTCAGTAATGACACCAGCTTGCATATCATCTTCCTGAAAAAAAAGCTAAATTTCTACAAAATAATTAGTTGACAGCAACTGCTTCCTCACTTGTATATTCTTCCTTCAGGTTCTTCCAAGACAAACATGTGGGCTTTTCACTCACACAATTTTCTACAAAGAATATCCAGGAGGACCTAAAGAGCTGGACAAAAGTATCCAAGGAGGTGAACTTTTCTTCACTGTGGTCCTCAACCCAGTAAGTACTGTGAACTATTCCCCAAATAAACAATGTAAAATCGCAGGGCAGATGGAAATTAGCCTGACAAAGAAGCCAGGGTTTGGGTGGTTATCAGCTAAATCAATATGAAGTTCCAGCACTAAAACCATAGTAAAAACTAATGGACCAGATCAAGAAGTAGGGGCAAATCAATCCTACGAGTAGCAGCGCTATAAGGAACTTAGGCTAGAGACAGGGAAGTGCTCCAGCAGAGCCTCCACTGCGTTGGAAAGAGATCAGAAATCCAAGATTCTTGCTTTTATGGAGAGAAAGCTTTTATCTCTCTAACTCTCCCATCCCCACTGGGGACCAGTTTTTTTTCATTTAGGTGAGCAATACTTCTATTATCCTTTTTTATTTTCTACTTAAAGTAAAAGTAAAAGCACAAGTGGGAGAGGAATTAAATAAGCAAATGCGGTGATTTGGGGTACATTCATGTTAGAGCTTATGGGATCTCTGGCTGGGGCAGGGCAGCCTACTTTAATGGGCTCCTCTTCCTTCTCCACTTTGTAATGCTTGTGTGCGAGGCCTACAAAGAACCATTTGCACTTAATCTGGTTGTGTAAAGAAAGAATAACAAATTACAGTAAGGTGTATAAGGAAAAGACAATCACTAACCTAAAAAGTAAATTTAGGCTTACTGAACAGGAAATACATTGGTTTGTCCCTGGTATTACTGATATTCAAGATGGATAAAATAAAGGAATTTTACAAATGTGAAAAAATTCTATCAGCATAAAAGTTGGTAAAGATTGAGCTGAAGAGAATATGATTTGAAAGAGCCCTCTCTTGACCTTAATTTTATAGGTCTGGCAAATAAAATTGCAGGTATTTATCATCATCTGCTTGCATTCTATAACTACATCTATTTCTATAACTGTGGCTATTTCCTAGAAAATGAGACAGAGGTAAAGGTGACTCATCTTTGGGCAGAATCAGCTAGTACACCCAAAATTCAAGGTAGCTTGGGGTATATAACATTTCAGCTTTTAGAAGTTTGTCAACTTTCCTCCACCAAAGATATAAATAATTCTGATTTTTAGAGAAAGTATCAGCAACTTCTAACTGACCTGTTCCTTACAAACAGAAGTATCTTGGGCATCATTTCATATGGCTTTCTTCTCTTTGTTTGCAATTCAGCCAGTAAATACAGGTACAAGAGTTAAACCTCTGCCTGATTATGAATGGAAGATTCAGTTAAAATAGTGTTAAAATGCTAACAGTTTCACCATTCATTTTAAGGCTTTTTAACCTGTAATCTATAAAATTCTGATGTTTACATTTTGTTTCATCAAAGAGTAATAGGACTATGAAAGATAATCATCCGTTTGATTCTTTTAACCAATAGTTGCTTTGGTGATTAAGAAATTCCTAGTGGTACTGTAATTTTAGGACTTTGAGGACCAAATTACTTGCATTTAACATCGGAGAATTCGGGCCTCCCTGGTGGCGCAGCAGTTAAGCGCTGCGCTGTGGAGTTGTCGGCAGCAGCAATGCAAGTTCGAGGCCCAGCCAGGGAGAGTCCCACATGGTGCGGCAGACCTGTCCTGCCTCGCCCGCTGCGCCCCTCAGCAGTGTACTTCTTTCTGATCTGCCTGTTCTGCTCCCCGCTCTGTCTCTGGTGAACCCTCTCGCCACCCCACACCTCTGGCCTGTACCCCAGCTTGTATGTATAAATAAAATCTTTAAAAAAAAATAAAATAAAATAACATCGGAGAATTCTAAATTAGATCATTCATAAGAAATACTGGGCCTCTCTGGTGGTGCAGCGGTTAAGCGCTGCACTGTGGAGCTGTCTGCAGTGCTGACACGAGTTCAATGCCTGACTGGGGAGATTCCCACATGGCACAGCAGACCTCTCCTGCCTCGCCCGCTACTCCCCTCAGCAGTGTATTTCCACTGATCTGCCTGTTCTGCTCCCCACTCTGTCTCTGGTGAACCCTCTCGCTACCCCACGCCTCTGGCCTGTACCCCAGCTTGTATGCATAAATAAATAATTCTTAAAAAAAAAAAAAAGAAAGAAATGTCCAGGTATAATGAAGCATGCTAGTAATTTAGTAGGCAACACTTTTTTTAGGTAAGAATAGGAATGAGAAAAACTTGATGCAATCAAAGTAGATATTAGCATCTGGAAAGATAAGAATTTCAATTACATTGAATTTAAAAGACAGCTGCAGTAATTTTAACTAATACCCAGGTCTCAATTACAAGTATCATTTTCTGAAAATGATGAATGAGGTTGGTGTTTACTACTAAGAGGTAGATGGGTCTTGAAAATATACCTGTGCACTTAAATCTATTCCAGATACGCTTGAGTTGACTGTTAAAATATAAGCAGGACTTTAATTAATGCATTTTAAATCTTTCTTCTCATATAGCAACATAATATTGAAGCACTACAGTAACTTTTACCAGTGTCGGGGCAGGGTGAGGAGTGGCTGCATGCTAGGGTGAGAGTAAAACTAGAGTAAATCACAATGATAACTGTGCTCCTTAAACAGCCTTAAGTGTCTTCTGTCACCCAAATATTTCTACAGCTAGGGAAAAGAGTGCCAACCAAGTGAATTTAGTGTGAATAAAGAGACAAAATCAAGCATTGGCCTTGTCTAGGAGAGAGAAACCCTGGGCTGTCTTCAAAGTGCTTCCAATATCACTGGCTTACACACCTCTGATGTGGATTGGAAATAGAATATTTTTTCCCTCAAATTTTATTAATTTGTAAAAAGTGTCATTTACATGACCACATAATTTGGGGGTATGACTTCATACCTCCACGTGTGCACATGCTTTTCTAACCCTCCACCAAAACCTCAATATCATGACCCTAGCCTCTTCCTTCCCCATCACTTTCTCCATCCAGCTTCCCCCCACCCCCATTTCCTCTTGTAACTGAGTCATGGAACCAGCATAAATGGCCAAGGACAGATAATTGGATAAAGATGTTGTAGAATGTATACTTACTGGAATACTACTCAGGTGTTTAAAAACAGATGCAGAGGTTTTGATTAATAAACCTCAAGGTTCCAGTTGGGAGGTGGGCCCATCAGGCTCTTTGAGCCTGGAACCTTAAAAAATGTAATTCTAATTATTTTCCATTTTCAACTCAATTGGCAATTTCCTGATTCAGTTTACTTTCATACATAAATCCTACTATGGGAAAAGAATGTGTTGATGATAAGAGCTTATGGTGCTGGAGCATTAATTTGTAAAACAAATTCATAAGTTTTCTCTTAATTGATGAATGCTTCCCATGCAACCTGGCTTCCAGGAGAAGACCCACTAATTGTACAAATTTTAATATTTTGGTTCTTATATAAATTACAATTCCCCATTATAAATTAATAGATAGCATTCTGTTTTTATCAGTTTCTTTGCTAATTCAATTGTGACCCTAAGAAATGGACACTCTATCAGAATATTGAATCTGGTTATGGAGCCTGAGTTCCTCAGGCTGAGGAACAGACCCTGATGTGCTTATTGACTGATTAAGGAGGCTAAGGAGAGTTACTTTATGGATATACTAGGGATGAGGACCAATAAATTTATTCTGAAGTCACTGTTAGAAACACACATCAGGGCCTCCCTGGTGGTGCAGCGGTTGAGCACTGCGCTGTGGAGCTGTCGGCAGCGCGCAATGCAAGTTCGACGCCCAGCCAGGGAGAATCCCACATGGCGCCGCAGACCTCTCCTGCCTTGCCCGCTGCTCCCCTCAGCAGTGTATTTCTGATCTGCCTGTTCTGCTCCCCACTCTGTCTCTGGTGAGCCCTCTCGCTGCCCCACACCTCTGGCCTGTACCCCAGCTTGTATAAATAAATCTTTAAAAAGGAAAAACCTTTCAAAAGGAAATAAATCTTTAAAAATCTCGAACTAACAGCAGCTTTTAAAAAATCTTTTTTTAAAATCTAAAAAAAGACACATCAGAACTAAATTTCTATACAACATATAACATACCCAAACACATAGAGTAATAAAAATGTCTAGTTACTTTATATGCCTAATATAAAATAATACATAGAGGATGGGTACTAAGAACTGAAATGTATTCAGATAACAAGAACAATTAATTGACAATGATACAATGTGCTCTCAGTAAACAGAACCTTATAAAATGGATGGCATGTACTTGTAAATAATGAATTAAGAAGATTGCACTGTCCATTTTGAGGGTCTGAATATACTTCTCCAAAGATGACACACTGATGGCCAACAGACACATGGAAATATGTTAATCATCTCTTATTAGATAAATGCAATCAAAACAGCAATAAGGTATCACCTCACACTGTTAAATTAATTATTATCCAAAAGACAAAAGTGAAAAATGTTGGAGATGATGTGGAAAAAAAGAAACCCTTATAAACAATGGGAATATAAATTGTTGCAGGCATTACAGAAAGCAGTATGAAGAATTCTCAAAAAAAATTAAAAACAGAAATTCCTATGATCCCTTTTTCCCACTTTCATATTTACCAAAAAATACAAAAGCCATAATTTGAAGAAATATAATGTATCTCCACGTTTATTGCAGCACTATTCACCAAAGCCAAGAAATGAAAACAAAGCTAAGTGCCCACTGATTGACAAATGATTAAAAAGAGGTGGTGTATATATACACAATAGAACACTATGAAGCTATGAAAAATAAAATCCTGCCATTTGCAATAATAACATGGATAGACCCAGATCACATTATACTTAAGTCAGACAGAGAAAGACAAAATATGACTTCTCTCATATGTGGTATATAAAGAAATCAAACAGAACTATATAAAATAAAAATAAACTTCTAACTGTAAGACCTATTAGTAGTTACCAAAAGGGAAGGGGGAAGAAGGGAAGGGGAAAAGGAGGCCAGGGAGAAGGCTATAATGGTATGGCAAAGGATAGATTTGAAGTTTCATGTGAACTTAATGTTGTACATACATGTGCTGATTCTCCATGATAAATACCTGAAGCTTATATAATATGATGCCATGTTACATTAACTAGAACCAGAATATACTGTCATTTTTAAGGTGGTTTTCCAATTCTACCTCTTAGGAAAACAAGATGATGCTTACTTAGTGTGATGAGTGGAACAGTTCTGGAACAGACATGATGGTTTCTCTCATGGGAGCCATATTATCTTCTGTTGCTCTGAGGATGTCAACTTCCTATCCCAGTGTTGTTATTTCTAATTACAAAATGTTGTGATTCTATACTTATGCACTTGTTCAATAAACAGATTCTAGGTATTGAGTCATTAACAACTGATATTGTGGGATGTTTTGCTACCTTCCATCATGATTGATAATAAAGTCAGTACTTGCCCTATTTATTAATGCTAAGGAATTATGAATTGCCATGAAATTCATGCTGTTACCACACTTGCTTGGAATTCAAGTGGAGCAAATCCCTGACACCATAGCAATATATTACTTCCTTCTTCAAACTATGGAACATCTCGAACTAACAGCAGCTGGCCCCTCTATGTCCATATTATTATACCCTATTATTATTAAGCCTTTATGTGCATCTATTGAATACATCTTCATTTCTCAATTTGATATAGCATCCACCCACCACACCTCCTACCCAAAAGCCTGAAAGCTTGACATAAGTCATATTTCTCTAATTAAAGAAGAATCACAAACTTGGATAGGAATAAAATGAGTACCTTAAAATGGGAGTAACAGATGAGTGGATGATGATGAAAGTGAAACAAGAAAATTTATACCAAAAAAATAACCTGTATAAATAGAAATTAACCCACGCTGAACCTTTTTTTTTTTACACAGTAATAAGAAAATTAGACATCAGTATGAAAATAAACTAGACAGAATTCAGCAGTTTTAGCAATGGGTACCTTAGATCACAGGATTGAAAAACATCACTTTTTTGTTTGACTGATTGCCATAAAATATCTACAACAAATACCTAAACAGTATTCTTACAAAGAGAATACTCACACATACACACTACACGCTACTTATAAATAGAACAGAACAATGTTCCAGCAATCCTCTATGTGTAAATCCCATATGTCACCTAACACCTACATCACCACGTGATTACCTGTGTACACATCTTTTCGTCTATGAGAGTGAGCATTCTTGAAGGAATTTTCTATAAAAGTTTCATCTCTATGCTTCCCACTGTGCCTAGATCAATGTTTTGAATCTATTAAGAGGTCACTAAGTGTTTTATAAATGATTGACTCAATACATGAATAGTTAACGTTTTCAAGGTATTACTTGATTTAGTGCTTTTCCATATGTGAATGATAACAAGTCTGGTGTTAATGAAACTACATTCTGGCAGGTTATCTGTTTGCAATTATATAAAAATCTGGATCCAGGAAATTTTTAATCAGCCCTAAATATTTGGCAGATTTTCACAAGTGGCAATAAAATAGCCTGAAGTGGAACAATGGAAACTTAAGACTGAAAAGTACCATGAAGGTCATCTACTCAGTCAATTTTAGGCTCGAGCCGACTCCCATAGTATTCTGTTGAGAAGCTCAGCTCTTTCTGACTCTGAGTTCAATGCTTCTACCACTACACCATGATGCCTCTGCTCCTGGTTAAATTGGCCTTAAGTGATGCATATTACCTCTTCGTGTGACTCATTCTCTGGCATGAGGAATATGTGTGAATGGTTTAAAATTTCTGGTCATTATCTAGGAAAAAGCAAGTCATCTCCATTTTAGGTGGAAAGTGAAGTTTAAGTGCTTTTCGAGAAACGCATAAGCAGTTATAGCTTAGGGGAAAAGTCGAATGTACTTTTGAAGAACTGTGAATAATAAACCATGTACTTTTTATCTGAGAAGAACAAACCCTGTTGGTGTTACTTATAAGTTGATAAAACTTTTAAACTTGTGAAGCCAAGCCACTTTATTTCCCCTATTTGCTTCCCTCCACATTTTTTCTTATTAGTAATGGTCTTTGTGACTAACTGTGGTATTATATAAGTGCTTGCCCCTGTGAGATTAAGAAAGTATGGTTATGACTTCTTGATTTATACAGCTAAGAAAAATAGTAATGTGATAAACTCAGTCATTGGAATACATATTATTGAAACATTTAGGAAAATAGACATTAGGCTGAAGAAATGAATGTAATGTTATTACTTGTTTAATCCTTGGCTGTTTTCCCATAACTTTTAGAAATTTCCTCACTGGGAAAAAAATATTAAATCTGGCCTTTACTCATTTTTATAGTCACTTCATTCAGTCATCTCACATAGGCACCTTTTATTCCACCCATACAGAATGAGGTGCAGTACCCTAAACACAGTCTGTTATCTCATCTTATGCCTTAAAGAGCTGTTGCTTCAATGTGGCATGCCTTTCAACAAATCTGAGCTCACAGGTTATCTTTTCATAGAAGACTTCTTGGACTCTTCAGTTTCTACTGTGTTCTCACAATATATGGACATAGGCTAGCGTAACTTGCCCAGAGTTCTGTTGCTCCAGTAGTTTGTAAATTCTTTGACAGAAATCATGTCTTTTTCTATTTATAATCACAATATCCTGAAAAATGTCTGGCATGGGCCACCCTGGTGGTGCAGCGGTTAAGCGCTGCACTGTGGAGCTACTGGCAGCGGCGACATGAGTTTGACGCCCGGTCAGGGAGATTCCCACATGGCGCAACAGACCTCTCCTGCCTCGCCCGCTGCTCCCCTCAGCAGTGTATTTCCATCGATCTGCCTGTGCTGCTCCCCACTCTGTCTCTGGTGAACCCTCTTGCCCCCCCCGGCCTGTACCCCAGCTTGTATGCATAAATAAATCTTTAAAAAAAAATCTGGCACATAGTCAGTCCACAATAAATAGCAATGCATTAATTTGCCATGCCTGTATATGCACCATCATTTGAATTTGAAGGAAAATCTAGTTGCCCTGGAAGTAACCAATTACAGAATCCCCTTGATTCAAGAGAGTCTGCATTACTGGACTTTGATTTCTCTCCCAACATGGCATCCAGAGACAGCCTTTGAAGGTCATTAAATGTATTTTAAAATGCTAAATTTCACTCATAGGAAGAATAAAATGCTAGGTTAAATATACTGAGATATTATTTCTTAGGTACTAAATTAAAGAAATCTTAAAGACTGGCATAGTATTCTGTTAACAAAGCTATAGAAAAACATATTCTCTTACTTCCTCGTGGGTGTGCAGTGTTGTGACCCCTAATGAGAGAATGTGAAATGGTATAGCTGTTATAGTTTCTGGGGAAAACAGTATGGAATATCCTCAAAAAATAAAAATAGAACTACCCTATGATCTAGCAATCTCATTTCTGACTTATCCAAAAGAATTGGAAAAAGGATCTCAAAAAGATACTTGCTCTCCTACTTCATTACATTATTCACAATGTCCAAGAGGTAGAAACAGTTTAAATGCCCATCAACAGATGAACAACTAAAGAAAATACAGGACATACATATAATGGAATATTATTCCATTATTAAAAAAAGTCTTAAAAAAGAAAGTTCTGTCATGTGCTAAAACATGGATGAAACTTGAGGACACTATGCTAAGTACAGTACGGCAGATGAAAAAGAACGAATACTGCGTGATTCCACTTGGGTTGAGGCTTCCAAAGTAATCAGACTCTTAGAAAAGAGAAAGTAGAATGGTGGTTGCCAGGGGTCAGGGAGTAGAAGAACTGGGGTGTTGCTATCATTGGGTATAGAGCTTCAGTCTGAAAATGAAAAATTTCTAGAGGTCTGCTATAAAGTAATGTGCACACAGTTAATAACACCTTACGCTTAACAAATTGTTAAGAGGGCAGATTTCATGTTATGTATTTTTTTAACCACAATTTTAAAAAAAGAACTTCAAAAATACCTTTTTGTATTATTGACAGTACTTCTTTTAAACTTTAGCTTACTTACGAAGAAACAGTCTCACAATTTCAAATATCGATATATTCTATAAAGTGACTATCCTGGACTTTTCTAAAAAGATAATACCTTGTTAATAAAAAGGGGGAAGGATTAATCTAACTTAAAAGAAACGAACAGACATGACTACCTAATGTAGTTTCTAAATCTCAAACCCTCATTAGAGCCTGACTTTTAAAAATAGAGATATCTATAAAAGTCCTCCCCCCCCCCTTTTTTTTTTTTTTGGTTATCACTTCTGGGTAACAAACTACTGCACAATACAATGGCTTAAAAAAAAAAAAGCATTATCATTTTATTATTTCCCATGGTTCTTTAAGTCAGAATTCAGAAATGGCTGAACCGGTGAGGCTGGCCCCAGTGTCTCAGACTGTTCTGGTCAGATGGTGGCCAAAATGGACCACCAGGCAGTCTGCAGCTGACAGATGTCTGGACTCTCTCCAGTCTCAAGGCTTTTTCATGTGGTGTCTCCCCTGGGCTTTCAGAGGCTTCTGCACAGCAGGATAGCCTCAGGGCAGCCAGATGGCTTTAGGGCTGTGTCCACTGCAGCAAGTTCAGAATAAACAGAATTGCCTTAGATTCAGAAGTCACAACATTGCTGCCTTCACAATAGTTTACCTAAAATCAAAGGCGGGGGGTGCAGGGATGGGGGTGCGGCGGGTGGGGGGGGGAGGCGCAGTGGCGTCAGGGGGTGGGGGGCCCGCGGGGGCGGGCAGCGACTCAGTTACAGTCCACCTCTTTAAATAGAGTGAGAAATTCTAGGAGAGGGAAATTGAGGTGACCATCACTGGTAAATATCGTTTGTCACAGACACTTAAGGAACAGTTAAGGAAATGTACATGTGAAACTAACTTCACAATACATAATGCTGAATCAATATTTTCCTAGGTGATATTTGATGAACATGCACATGTTCTTAGATGATGCGTACTGAAGGATTTGGTGCTAGTATCTTGATCTCTAACTTCTTTTCAAATCATTTATCAAAAGACATATTTAAAAAGAGAAAGACGGAAATATGAAGCAGATGTAGTGACTTGTAAGCCACTGAAATGTAAAATGATGTTCACTGTCCTAAATTTTTGCTTTTCTATTGATTTACAATGTCCTCAAATTATTGAGGGAACAGTAAAATAGAGACTATTTTTCATCCTCCAAATATGTCTCTATAGAGTAGAAGCCAGTCATTTTACCATGACTACAGAACACTGTGTGATGACCAACCTTGATAATCTCCAGGCGATGGGAAGAGCAAGCACAAAAGTCCATGAAAAAACACATGCCTGTGTTTTAGAAACAGCTAGTTGTTTACAATATCTAGTTCTTGTGTTTTAATTAATGCCTTGTAAACATCTTATGGGTAAGTCTGTGTACTTCTGAGTGCTTCTGACTTGATGTGAAACTCAGGTCCCTGCCCGCTCACTTTTCTTGGTTGTAGGAACTTCAGTCCTAGAAGAATTCTGTCAAAGCCAGATCATTTCTCACTGCTCACCAAAAGGCCTGAGAATCCAGTTGAGGAAAGGGAGATGAGGGCCAGTGAGGAAAATTAAAGGTTTCTAGTTACATTTAAATAGGGATTTCACCAGTTTGGTATACCTATCCCATTAAATGTGCTTGATAATCCTGTTCAATCTTTACCCCCAGGGCACATTATATTGTATTGTATTTGAGATTTAGACTACTTAAGCCTGCCCAGTAATAACTAATAGGGTCTGAACAGGATTTTACTTTGTGGGATTGAATTACTGGCTTTTTTACCTGGCTGCCCATGGCTAATGATCAATGTTCTGTGGGACCTCACTTGCCCAAGGCCCTGGAGCGTGCTACCGCCTGTCACAGACATTAGTAATTTTCTATCTTGGACGGCGGCCCTCACAGAAGCCACATTTGCATTTGGATATATTTTCTTCTGATGTTTCCATCATGGGTCTCAGCTGAAATGAGGTTTGTTCTAAAGGTCATGTGAAACAACCTTCAGGAAAGGCATTAGTCATGCAGATAATTGGATCTTCTAGTGTCCAAGAGGAGTGGGTTAGCCCTATCTTTCCTTCCAGACTAGTGAACCTGGTGTTAGTAGAGCCTGTAGGCAAATTCAGTGTGTCCATAGCTCACAGCCAGGTATAGGCCTGGGAGGACTGAGGAAGCATATGGGCATTATCACCTAGGTTTCCTTGCAAAATTTACTTTGTGCTTCCAGGTGTGCTTTGTAAAATGTCAATACCGGTAATAAAAACAACACAGGGCCCCCTTATTAGAGATTAAAGACAATAGAAATCCAGGCTTCAGAAGTACGCTCAGTCCATCTGAATGCACACTGCACTTGGCATCAGTAAAGTGAGCAAAGCCCAGGTGAGCTTCTCCATCCACAGTGAAGGAGAAGGCTGAGATATTCATTTGGAGGAAACAGGATGGCTGATGCCAGGGGAGCTTGGTTAAGTGTCCTCTCTGGAAAAACAGTGATTCTGAGATTGCTACTTTCTCACTTGGCAAAAGTCTTAAAAATCTTCAGACCCAGGGCCTCCCTGGTGGCGCAGCGGTTGAGCGCTGTGCTGTGGAGCTGTCGGTGATGCGAGTTCAACACCCAGCCGGGGAGAATCCCACATGGTGCGGCAGACCTCTCCTGCCTCGCCCGCTGCTCCCCACAGCAGTGCATTTCTGATCTGCCTGTTCTGCTCCCCACTCTGTCTCTGGTGAACCCTCTCGCTGCCCCATGCCTCTGGCCTGTAACCCCAGCTTGTATGTATAAATAAATAAATCTTTAAAGAAAAAAATCTTCAGACCTTTTAATATATAGCTCTATTTCTAAGACACTATCCTAAGGAAAGGTATTAAAAATAGAAAGTATCTGTTGTAATGGGGAAAGAAATGGAAGCAAAGCATGTCCAGCAAAAAGGAAACATTTAAATAAATTATGTCCACTTAGATTAAGACGCAGATTTTAAAAGTTATTCCTTATAATTTGGTGGTAACATGAGAAATGAAAGCTGTATCACATATAAACAGAATACAAAATTATGTGTCAAAATTTTGTTGAGAAAACTATACATAAAAAATGCTGAAAAGAAAAGCAACTTGGGATGTTGAGAACTGGGTATTTTTTCTTTCTGCTTTTTTGCATTTTACAATTTTTCTTTAATGAGATTCCATCACTTTTTTTTCAACAAAAAAAAATAATGTGCTGATTTTTAAACTACTAGCACAGGAATTCTTATTAGCAAAGAATGATCAGCCCAGTCTAATTATGAATTAATATTTATTCAGGTCATTTTAAAACACAGCATTTTATAAAGACTGATTCAATGACACTTTGTGAGCATGTGGAGTTATTTTTTTCTTCAAATATCAAAATATTAACACCTAAAATTCCACAGGATAAGTGGTGAAACACTAATATTTCAATTATCTGTAATTCTGGTTTTTCCCTTTAACAACTGTCTGGACTATAGAACAAGGAAAAAAGCAAGAAATGCCCCTAGAGAAGAAAGGGAAAGAGACAGAAAGAGCCTACTTTGTGCTGGGCACTGTGCTACATGCTTTCTATACAGGACCTTCCATTTTAGCAACAATTCTGTGAGGCTTTTATAAATAATTCTTTTTTTTTTTAAGATTTATTTATTTATACATACAAGCTGGGGTACAGACCAGAGGTGTGGGGTGGCGAGAGGCTTCACCAGATACAGAGTGGGTAGCAGAACAGGCAGATCAGAAATACACTGCTGAGGGAAGCAGCGGGCGAGGCAGGAGAGGTCTGCCGCACCATGTGGGATTCTCCCGGGATGGGCGTTGAACTCGCATCGCTGCTGCCGACAGCCCCACAGCGCAGCGGTTAGGGCCTCCCACCAGGGAGGCCCTAAATATTCTTATTTGACCTTAATAGCAATTCTGTGAGGCATTCTACAGATGAGGCAACTGGGGTTCACAAAGATTCCATAATGTGACCCAAGGAAACAACCAGTATGAGAAAGGTCCTCATTCCTTCCACGGCCATGTGCTCTGGTGACAGAATATCCCTGGCCCACACTCACAACCTTAGATAGCCTCATTTAAACAGAATTATACTGCACTTCTTATTCTTGTGTCTCATCCTAAGGGACATATTATAAACAAATATTAGTGCATGAGAGAAAGAGTGCTAGAACAATGGCAGTGGGAAATAAGAGCTCACAACAGAGTAGAACCCCAACCTCATCCACCAACCCTCCAAAAAATCAACAAAACAAAGCCTTCTTAAAAATTCCCAAGAACTCAAAAAGCTATATGGTAGTATGAAACTATGTTGTGACAAGATGAATTCTGTGCAATGCTGAGGGAATTATTGCATTCAGCACTTCATTTTCCACATGGTCTATAACACAGGATAAATATTAACACCTAACAATTACTTTGGACAAAAGTCATCTTCTCTCCTCCATGGGTTCTAGATAGACAAGTTATTTGATTTGTTTTTGTTGTATGGTTGATTCTTTTTTTTTTATAATATATATTTTTATTGTTATTTATGTCTTTTACATTTTGCATTCCCCTTGGGTAGCCCACCACCAATTCACCCGTGATCCATCTCCATGGTCCCTTGTGTTCTTTTCTATTCCATTTTGTGCCCTTTCCCTTCCCTTCCTCCG
>PVIJ01008397.1:0-74588 GCA_004024925.1 Scalopus aquaticus | reverse complement strand
GGGGGGGGGGCTCCCTGGTGGTGCAGCGGGTTAAGTCTCAGCACTATGAAGCTATCGAGAGTCACTGCAGCATAAGTTCGATCCCTGGCCTATACCCCAGCTTGTATGCATAAATAAATAAATAAATAAATCTTTAAAAAAAAAAAAAGTCCCGTAGGGATGAGTAGAGATGGAAGGTGAGACAGCAGGGCAGTGCCCCCATCAGCAGTACTCCAGGGCTTGGTCTGTGTGGCAGCCTTCACTTTACTCAGAGCCCTGGTGTGAAGCGCGTGGCAGACAGAGCAGGCAGTCTGGGCTGTGGGCCTGGCATGAGGGGAGCCCCATGTATGATGGGCATTACTGTTACACCGAGGCTCAGGCCGGTCACCAAACAGAGGGATGACAGACCTGGGACTTCAACCCAGGGGCTGGGCTGGCAGCCTCAATCTCATTCCTGCCAAGCTCCCTGTGACACTGAGTTTGGACCAACATTGAGTGTGAGCACAGCTGAGCACCAGAGAGGGTTCTGTTCCCCATGTGTACCCCTAAGTCTCTCCAAGGAGGCCAGGTACTGGGTACAGTGAGCTCCCTAGGTGGGGTGAGGGGAGCTCAGAGCAGGGATGTGAAGGGACATGGGGTTCCCCTTGGGCGTGCACAATGCCAGCTAGTCCCCCATTTGGATTTGGAGGGTGCCCACTCCAAATATGAGGTGGATAATATCTCCGACCTTCACAGTGACCCTGAGAAACCGGTTGTTAGCCCACTTTTTTTTTTAAATTTTTTTTTTTTTAAAGATTCATTTTTTATTTATACATACAAGCTGGGGTACAGGCCAGAGGCGTGGGGCAGCGAGAGGGTTCACCAGAGACAGAGAGGGGAGCAGAACAGGCAGATCAGAAGTACACTGCTGAGGGGAGCAGCAGGCGAGGCAGGAGAGGTCTGCCGCACCATGTGGGATTCTCCCCGGCCCGGCGTCGAACTCGCGTCACCACTGCTGACAGCTCCACAGCGCAGCGCTCAACCGCTGAGCCACCGGGGAGGTTAGCCCACTTTTTAAAAATAACATGTTTGGGGCCTCCCTGGTGGTGCAGGGGTTAAAGACAGGGTGCTATCGAGCTGTCACCAGACACTGGCGGCATGTAAATGTAAATTACACCTCAATAAAGATGTTGTTCTTATTTTTTTTCAAAGATTTATTTATGTATGCATACAAGAACTGGGGTGTAGGCCAGAGGTGGGGGTGGTGAGAGGATTCACCAGGGACAGAGTGGGGAGCAGAACAGGCAGATGGACTGAAGTACACTGCTGAGGGGAGCAGCAGGCGAGGCAGGAGAGGGCTGCTGCGCCATGTGGGTCAGCTCCCATGTGGGTCAGGATTGAACTCAGAGGTCTTGATAGTGCTGAGACTTAACCCCTAGGCCACCAGGGAGGCCCCTGCCTCTTCTTTTTGGAGCTGAGCTAAATGCTGTGACAGGGCTAGGTTGGGACACACAGGAGGGAGGGGCTGACTTTATCAAGGAAGGGGTGACAGCTTCCTTGGAGGAGGAACAGGAAAGGGAAAGAACGTTGCAGGCTGAGAACTAGAGGGTGCAAAGGTCCAGAGTGGTGCGGCCGCCCAGGGCCTGGGAGCTGAAGGAGTTCTGTTACTAGGACAGAGGTGTGTGGGAGGAGAGAGGTAGAGAAAGGGGTAGTAGGTGATAGGGCTGGAGCACAGGCACAGATTAGGTCGAAAAGGATTTGAATGCCATGTTAGGCACCATGGACCTGACCCTGAGGGCAGTGGGGAGCCCCAGGTGGGCATCAACATTGTGAAGTGTTGGGGGGTTTGAGTGAGTTCCTGTCTCCAGACAGCTTCGCCCACTGCCTGGCAGAGAGCTGGCCTCGTCAGTGGTAGTGGGTGTTATTGTGCAAGGTTTGGGCAGGTGTGCCAAGGTCATAGGACGGCCCGGCAGGTGTCTGGCTGTAGAGTGACTGCTCTGGGGGGGCTGCGGGGGGTATGAAGAGCCCTGGAGGGCTGGGGAGGTTGAGGAGGTAACTTTCGCACACTGACTCTTTGGGAATTGCTTGTGGAGAATATCTAAATATGGGTCTTTTGTGAGCCCTGGATCTGGTGTCAAACCACCAAGGGGTTCACTTGATGGCCCCTCTCGGTTCTTCCCCGCAGCACACCCTGGGACGCCATGTGGGGGGCTCCGGCGCCCCTGCCTTCGCTGCCGCTGCCATCGCTGCTGCTGCTGCTGCTGCTGCTGCTGCTGTATGGGCCTTGGATGGCTGCCAGCGGTGGGGCTGGTGGGGCCGCGGGCTACGCGCCCATGAAGTACGTACAGCCCATGCACAAAGGACCCGTGGGGCCACCCTTCCGAGAGGGCAAGGGCCAGTACCTGGGTGAGCACCCCCTGCCCCTGAATGTCTCAGGGCCTGACTCCCCAACCCTCTGTCCCTCCGACCTCTGCCAGCTCTTCTCAGGCTCTCCAGACACAGCCCCTCAGGCCCCACCACTTTGTCACCTATCTCCATTTTTCTTCCTGGTGCTGGTTCAGGGCTCCCATACCTACAGAGCCCAGAATTGGGAGGGAGCAGGGTGGGGTCCGGTATGTGGGAGCTGGGTTCCCACATACCTTCCCACCCTGTTCTGACTGGCTCAAAGGAGGGATGCTGGTGCCATCTGGTCATTCTACCCCCAGGCCATGCAGGGATGAGCGTCACCCCAAGTTCTTGGGAAGGCCCAGCTTGGGTAGGGGCCTAGCCCCCCATATGACCACTGGACCACCCCTAAACTCCCTCTTCCATGACAGCAGGGAGCGTGGTTTTCATGAGTGGATTCAGAGCCTTGTCTTCTCACCACTGTACCTCATGCAGGAGAGGGGGGCATGGCTAAGAGGGTGTCTGGGTCCACCGTCCAAACCTCTGACTGCCCCTTCTCTCTCTCTCTCTCAGAAATGCCTCCACCACTGCTGCCGATGGACCTGAAAGGAGAGCCTGGCCCCCCTGGGAAGCCTGGGCCTCGGGGGCCTCCTGGCCCTCCTGGTTTCCCAGGAAAACCAGGCACCGGAAAGCCAGGTCTACATGGGCAACCGGGCCCTGCTGGCCCCCCCGGCTTCTCCCGGATGGGCAAAGCTGGTCCCCCAGGGCTCCCAGGCAAGGTTGGCCCACCAGGGCAGCCTGGGCTTCGGGGGGAGCCAGGGGTACGAGGGGACCAAGGCCTCCGGGGGCCTCCAGGACCCCCTGGCCTCCCTGGGCCCACAGGCATTGCTGTCCCTGGAAAACCAGGCCCCCAGGGGATTCCAGGGCCCCCAGGATTTGGTGGGGAGCCAGGGCCTCAGGGGGAGCCTGGGCCCCCAGGTGATCGAGGTCTCAAGGGGGATAATGGAGTGGGTCAGCCAGGGCTGCCTGGGGCCCCAGGGCAGGGGGGTGCCCCTGGACCCCCTGGCCTCCCTGGTCCAGCCGGTTTGGGCAAACCAGGTTTGGATGGGCTTCCTGGTGCCCCTGGAAATAAGGGTGAGTCTGGGCCTCCTGGGGTACCAGGGCTCAGGGGGGAGCCAGGTGCTTTGGGCCCAAAAGGGTCCCCTGGGGTGGATGGAGTGGGGGTACCAGGGGCAGCAGGGGTGCCAGGGCCACAGGGCCCAGTAGGGGCCAAAGGGGAACCAGGGACCCGAGGTCCCCCTGGCCTGATAGGTCCCACTGGCTATGGGATGCCAGGCTTGCCAGGCCCTAAGGGGGACAGAGGCCCATCTGGGGTCCCTGGACTCTTGGGGGACAGAGGTGAGCCAGGGGAGGATGGGGAGCCAGGAGAACAGGGCCCACAGGGCCTTGGGGGACCTCCTGGACTTCCAGGGTCTGCAGGGCTCCCTGGCAGACGTGGCCCTCCTGGGCTTAAGGGGGAGACTGGGCCTGGGGGACCTCCAGGAGTGCCCGGCATTCGAGGTGATCAGGGGCCTACTGGCCTGGCTGGGAAACCTGGGATCCCAGGAGAGAGGGGGCTTCCAGGAGCCCATGGACCCCCTGGACCAACTGGACCCAAGGGTGAGCCCGGTTTCACAGGCCGCCCTGGGGGACCTGGGTTGGCAGGAGCCCTGGGGCAAAAGGGTGACTTGGGGCTCCCTGGGCAGCCTGGCCTGAGGGGCCCCTCAGGAATCCCAGGACTCCAAGGCCCAGCTGGCCCTGTCGGGCCCCAGGGTCTTCCAGGCCTGAAGGGTGAACCAGGCCTGCCTGGAGCCCCTGGAGAGGGGAAAATGGGGGAACCTGGCATGGCTGGGCCTACGGGGCCCCCTGGGGTCCCAGGTTCCCCAGGACTCACGGGCCTTCCTGGACCCCCTGGGCCTCCTGGGCCCCCCGGCGCCCCTGGGGCCTTGGACGAGACTGGCATTGCAGGCCTGCACCTGCCCAATGGCGGTGTGGAGGGTGCTGTGCTGGGCAAGGGGGGCAAGCCACAGTTCGGGCTGGGCGAGCTGTCGGCCCACACCACGCCAGCCTTCACTGCTGTGCTCACCTCGCCCTTCCCCGCCTCGGGGATGCCTGTTAAATTTGATCGGACTCTCTACAACGGCCACAGCGGCTACAACCCGGCTACGGGCATCTTCACCTGCCCTGTGGGCGGGGTCTACTACTTTGCTTACCACGTGCACGTCAAGGGCACCAACGTGTGGGTGGCTCTGTACAAGAACAACGTGCCAGCCACCTACACCTATGATGAATACAAGAAGGGCTACCTGGACCAGGCGTCTGGTGGGGCCGTGCTGCAGCTGCGGCCCAACGACCAGGTCTGGGTGCAGATGCCCTCGGACCAGGCCAATGGCCTCTACTCCACGGAGTACATCCACTCCTCCTTTTCGGGATTCTTGCTTTGCCCTACATAACCCCTGGGGGGGCGCTGCTGCCCTAGCCACCTCCTCGTTAGTGGTAGAGAGGCCTTTTCAGTTACCGAGAACTTTCACTTAAAGAAAACATCGAAGGCTGAATGGAGGCGACTGCAGTCTGGACCCAAGGAGACTGACTTGGATTTTCCCTTCAGGAGCGGCTGAGGTGGTTTCTGGAAGAGGCTGGCCTGAGTTCCTCTCCCCAAGGTGTCTCTGCAGTGTTGGGGTTGCACCCCTTACCCTGCCTGGCCTGCAGCCTAGCCCAGGAGAACCTGCCCTTGGAGTCCTGAGCTCAGCTGGGTGGTGAAGGGGGTGCTTCTGAGTCTGAGCTGAGGGGGCCAAGCTCCCCTCTCAGTGCCCCCTGAGACATATTCCCAGCCCTTGCCTTCCTGCTGACCCTCAGCTGGTTCCAGTTCAAGGAATGGGGCATGGCCTCCCTCAGTTCTTGACTGGGGCTCTTCCAGCTCCTCCCAGGACTTCCAGCACATGAAGGTTGGTCCCCTGAAGAGTTTTTGTATCCCTCTAGGGGAGAAAGGAGAGAGACCATCAAGGTGGCCACCCCAGGGGGAGGCTGGGTACCAGGCCTTCCCATGGCAGGTCCAGGTGCGTGGGCCCCCTCTGCAGGCCAGAACCGCTTCACTGCTCCAGCACAGCCATGAGCAAAGTGGTTTGTGGGAAGGCAGGGCGTGGACCTGGGCAGAACGGCAGCCCTGTGGTTTATCTTCACCTCCCAGGCCACCGCCACCAGCTCTGGCTGCCCAGCACCAGGGAACCCACACAGGCCCTAGAAACTAGCAGGGGTCAGACAAGGTATGACCAGTGACCAGGAGTTGTCTCTTTCTCCTCACTTGCTTGGGTTTGGAGGAAGGGCTGAAATGCAAGGGAACCTCTCCACCCCCTCTCCAGTCATCCCTAAGGCAGAGAGCCTCTATTTGGCCTTCAGAACAAGGTGCACACAAGCTAGGAGATGGAGGCACTGCCTACTCTGCCTTAAGAAGAACCGCATGGTGGCTGTGTGCGTCTATTGGAAGGGTTAATCTGCGGGGGCTTCCTCTCCTTCCACCCTCTGGTTCCAATTTCCTGTTCGAAGCAGGATTAGGGCCCAGGAGGCTGAGGCTTGGAGAGAAAGAGTACCAGCAGGCCCCTCTGGTATGAGTTGGCTCTGGATGGTGCAGCCATTTTCTTCAATCAGGGCTCCCTTGCAGGACACAGGCGGGCTCCCCTCCCAGCCTGCAGCCCTGATTCTAGCTGGGTGGGTGAAGCTGAGATAAGCACAGAAGCAGGGATGGGAGCACTGCTGCTGATGCCAGATGGCCGGCTTCCCAGTGGCTTGGGGTCTCTCACCCAGCTCCCCAGCTCCCCTCAGGCCAGCCCACTTTCCTGAACACCAAGTGGCCAGGACGTGACCTTGTGGCCAGGCTGCCTATGTTGAAAATGGAGGGTGACTGCTGGCTCCTGACTTGCTCCTGCCCACCCACAACTCCAAACACAGCAGGCCACTGGACTGCTCACTTTAACTTTCAAAACAAGAAATGAGAACCTGAATCTGCTCAAGTGACATTTTAAGAACACGCTTCGGCTGGGGCTCATGGTAGATTTCCTACTCCCCAACAAACGAAAGGACTGGAGTCTCAAACACTACCTGGGGGGCCCTCTGCTGGGTCTCCTCCCTGGATAGAGGCACCACCATCTGACCTGGTAGGGAGGGGCCCTCCACTCTCCATGACACCCAGGGACCAAGGAGGGCTCTGGGAACCAAAGAAGGGCTGTTTCACAGACCTGAGCTTCTGCAACACGTCATTCCTGAAGCCTTTGGGGAGGGTTATGTGTGTTTCTGAAATGTTTATGGGATTTTAGGCCCAGGTGTGCACTTAACTGACTAGCTTTGCTAAACGTCAGGTTTGATCAATGAAAACTACATCACCTTATGCATTTTTATCTGACTCCTAACTTTTTAAGAATAAGGTTGAAGTGTTTTCCACTAGTAGTGTCATTTCTAACCTCATATAAGGAAGCTTAGTTTTCTACATGCCTACCATGTGCCCTGTGTCACAAAGGATTTGGGAAAAATGCACTCAGGAGTCAAAGAAAATGGGACTTGATTTGAAAAGATAAACAACGGTACTGACTGTATTGACACAACCTCAATAAAACCTGCTGTAAAAACAGCAGTGATGAAGCTGGCATCGATGCAGAGGTGACTCAGCCTCTAGATTTCCTAGGTATCCAGGCAGCTCTCTGGGGCTCCCATGTCTTCTCCCAAGAAGCATGCCACCTCCTTCCTCACCCCACAGATCCCCAGCCACCGGTTCTGTCCACATCAGAAATGCTCCTGAGCTGCTGAGGCTCTGCACCAAGTCAATGCCAAGAGGCACTTTAAGGACCAAAGTGAGGCAGTAGCTGGAGCTGGGAGAGAAGGATCGCCCTTCCCTGGAACATTCCTGCAAGCTCTCAGTAGTGGAGCATGACAGCTGGTACAGGACCCCCAGGGCCAATTTCAACATCTGATACAAATTAAGAATGAAATTGTATCTGTTCCCGAGGGTGGGGCTAGTGCCAGGGCCAGCACTCAAGGCAGGTGCTGCCCTGGGCAGAAAGCACATCTCCCCACCCCACCATGTTTGGCAGCAGGGACCTATCCCTGGCCCCGGGAATCAGGACTGTGGACCAGGGACAATCTGTGTATGAAAATTCCTGTGGTTTGCCCTAGAACCCCATCTTGGCTAAAATGAGACCTGGCCAACAGTCCTGCATCCTGAGGGTAGCTAAGGAGCTGGGCGTGCTTCTCTTGCAACTGAAGGGTGGAAGGGTGGTCCAGGAAGACTCCTAAAGTTTGAAGGGAGGTGCTCCCTTTGTTTTCCTTCTTTAAAGTGACTGTTCAAAACTTGCTCATGGAGTAAGGCCTTTGTCTGGGGTCTGAGATACAGAATGTGGCAGGGAGCCTTCAGTCTGCCTAGGGCACAAGATGATGTCCTTCCACCGCCCCCCCCCATACCCCTGTGGAAGTAGGCTGGTAATAGAGGATGCCCTCTGCATGCTTCCACAGGGTTCCTGTTCCTAGCCCAGCTAGGCCTGGGTCCTACTTGGGAATCCATGAAGAAGTCAGGATCCAGGAGCAGGGAAATCTGGCTCATTATTCCTGCCCACTGCTGGGGCCACTCTGAGGGACTGCCAACAGCAGAATCCACCCAACCAGGCCTGCTCTGCCTTCCCTGGCTCAACGCCGCAGCAGGCTGGGGGAACTGGAGCAATCTGACCGACAACACACCAGCTCATCGCCTTGGGTTCCTAGCTCCCAGGAGTGTGCAGCCCAGAGAGACAGGCCCTAGGCACAGAAGGTCCTGCTGCCTAAGGGATAAGAAACCATTCAAGGTATAGGAGAAACTCAGGAGCCAGGGAGCGATTTACAGAAAACTTTATTGCTCTGCAACTTCCACCGGAAGCTGTGAACAAGCCCCACAGTAGCCAACGGCCAGTGTCTGTCTAGATCAGCCAGACTCAAGTGCCTCCCTCCATGACCCATACAAACATGCCACTTGGGGTGCTGCCTGGTCAAAGACAGGCTTCTGGCCAAATGGTTAAATCCCAACAAGGAGAAATAATGCTACTGCGGGTCATTTCCACCTCCCCAAAGCCCACATCCTGGATAAAAGAACAACGCCGTAAGTATACCCCTCCAAAATAAAACCTCCCTGGTCCCTCAGGTATCACCGGGGAATCAGGAGTGCCCAGGGGGGGGTGGACAGCAGCCCCCCACTCGCTGTTCCAGTGGCCTTCCCAAAGAGACCCCAGCCCCAATGTGCCCTCTGCCCAACTGCAGGAAGACCAGGGCAGGGAGCCAAGGCCCAGGAGCCTCAGGGTTCCCAATTTGAACTGTGGCTGGTCCTACTAGACATGAAGTAGCCCCAGCAGCTGTGGCCCTCACACACTCTTTTGGAAGATCCGGTGCAGGCTGTGGGCCAGGACATCTGTCTCCTCATAGCCCTCACAACTTTGCTGCCAGCTCTCTGGCACTTGTTCCATCCCATAATAGGCTCCAGCAATGGCCCCAGCCATGGTGGCAATGGTGTCCGTGTCCCCACCAAGTGAGATGGAATAGATGAGAGTCCTTTGGAGGCCATTGAAGGCAGAGGGGATCTCCGGGTCAGGCTCCATGCAGCGCAGGAAGCAATAGATGGCAGTGGGCACAGACTCAAAGGCAGCGATGCCATTCCCTGCAGGGGAAGCAGATACGGGAACCTGACCTCCCACCTGAGCCAGGGCCCCGGGCTTCCTGTGCAATGTCCTAAGTGAACACTCGGCTTCAGTCAGGCTGTTCAGGGAATGAATAAGAAGAGCAACTCTTCCAGGGCTGGCCCGAGAGTGAGATGAGACCACATGTGTGGAGTGCTCTGCAGAGTGCCCACAGTGGCGGTACTATCCCCAAAAAACATTAGTTATCAATATTAGCTATAAAAACTGGTGGCCTGCTGCCATTTCTGGGGACATTTCTCTGTTGGGCTGAAAGTGCTGTAGCCCTAGAGGAAAGTGCTATGCTCCCAACCTGTCAAAGAGCCAACAAAGCATGGCTCTGAAGCCCCAGGCAAAACTGTGACAGAGGGGTGACTGCACTCCCCACCCAGCCCTGACCCTGTCAGGTGATGGGCCGGAGGCTACCCACCTAGCTCAGACACCACCTCTTCTCTGGTCACCGAGTCCTGCTCTAAAAGTTCTCCAATCTTCTTCAGTCGACTGGAATATGGGCGCTCCTCCATGCCCAACCTGTGGTGGGGGTAGAGATTTGTCCTGTGGGATCCTGAGAGCCTCGAAACATAGCTGAGCCCCAGGGGCTTCTTCCCACCCCCCTCCCCCTTAGGGTGCTCAATTAAAGGAAGGTCGGTCTCAGCTGGTGGTGATGCCAGAGAGCCACCCAGCTCACCACGTACACACACACACACACACACACACACACTCACCAAGACTTCCAGCCTGCCTCCACCCCACTACTCACTCCCTGGCATCCGAGATGGACTGGACATCGCTCTCCAGCTCCTCCATGTGGCCAAGAAGTTGTTCGAGGAAGTGCTCACTGGACGACTCACCCTGCAAAGCCAGGTGCACAGCCAGGGCCTGCAGGATGGCGCCGTTGTAACCCAGGGAGGAGGCGTGGGTCAGCTGGGCCGAGAGTCGGGCAAACTAGGGCAAAGGCAGTGGAGGCAAAGACCTGCTGTCACAGAACCCAGCTCAGAGCAGGGGGGAGGGGAGCCCAGGGGCTGACCCGTCTGGACTACCTTCTGCACCTCCTGGACACTGCTGTAGGCCAGGGAGACACCGGCCACCCGCATGGCACCCCCGTTGCCGTAGGAGCCCTTGCCATTAAACTGGGCCCGGGCAGGCTCGTAGACGTCACGACACTTGGGGCTCAGAAGCTTCTTGAAGACAGTGATTACTCCAGCACCATAACCCCTGTCAGGGTCTTTCTTGTACTCCTGAGCAAATCTAGGGGAGAGGAGGGAGCGAGAATCGGGATACAGATGCCTGTCAAGGCTGGGAGAGAAGCTATCTGGCTGGTTTGGGGGACAAGAAGCCCTAAGGAGCCTGCAGTGGTAGTGCCTTGTCATTTCTACGTGGGGAAACCAGTCACGTGAGAGTGGGGAGTCCCAGCATGAAGGTTATCACTGCTCTAGTTTAGGGGGTAATAACTCCACCACCCCCAGTTTGCTTCACCCCAGGATCAACCCCCTTCACCTGTGAGCCATGTCCACCTCGTCGAAGGCCTCCTTGGCCAGCAGAGACTGCACCAGGGCTCTGGCCATGGCTGTGTCATCAGTGTAGTACAGTGCTTCTGCAGGACGGGGGGGAGGTGGGGGAGAGTGGCAGGGCTGGAGGGGGCAGCTCTGCTTCTGGTTCCCTCCTTTCCAGAAGGCCCAAGTCGGCCTCATTTACTCCAGGCCTTCAGATATTTAACAATTCTTTACTCAGTCACCATGTACTACTGATTTTTTTTTTTTGAATGTAACTTTTTTTGAGGTAACGGATTTACAGTACTGATTCAAGGGAACAGCTTCACACCTCAGATGTACAGCACCCCACCCCACCCACCACCGAACCCGAATACCATAGACCAATGGGCTGCCTCTCCTCTTGTTCCCACCTTAATTCTGTCCTGCTGATTTCTGAAGGATCCCCCCTGCCTCCTTTTCTGGCTGTCATTACTATCACTCCAGGCTTAATATGATCTATTTTGGTCTCTCAAATCCCCTACACATTCCCTACTCTCTAGTCTAGCCTAATGAATAGCCAAAAAATTCTTTCTAGGAGTCCTACTATCATTTCCCTCATCTTACTCTCCTGATCAAAACAGCTGCCGGTTAACCGTCTTCAGGATGAGATGCAAACTCACAAGCCCTCACCTCCTCACCACCTTACACCCACCAATTCCCTACACATCCCAGACCCAGTCCTGGAATTCTGCCCAGTTGGAGTTGCTCCCCTTTCTCCGCCAATCCCGTCTGGGATTGGTGAGCACCGCTCTGGCACTTTTACACAGCATCAGGAGTTATGTGGTAACCTCTCACAGGCTGTAAGTTGACTAGGGACAGGGGCGGTTTTATTTGAAGGAAGAGACGGTTACAGAGAACGAGGCACACTGCCTAGTGAGCCTCCTCCCCTGTTCCTCACATGGACTATCTCTCCCCTGCTCTGTGTAGCCCAGGTCGAACTCCCTGCTTCACTAGGAAGAGAAGCCCACACTACCTATCCTCACCTGCACGCTCCAGTCTCTCTTCTGAGGACTGTCTTTTCCAGTCTCCCCCAGGCCCAGTTGTCCAGGGACCTTGTTCTTTCTTTGTCTCCTTGCCTGTCTCCTCAACCTCTCCCTGTGCAATGGGCAGCACGCTTCTCCCTTCCTGTGGTCCCTGCACCCTCCCCTTTTCAGCCCATGGGATCCAGGCATAGAGCTGACCCCACTGCTGGCCTAGTCAAACAGCACACCCTTGCTCAGATATGGACCTATGACCTCAGCTGGGCCCACCAGACTCAATCTGGGGCTTGGGTTGGGGCTCCCGCCAAGAAAACTCTTCCTCTGCTAGAAGTGCTGAGCTGGGAGCCACTGGGGGTCGCCCATGGGGAGGGTCTGCCAGGGCCAGTGAAGCCAATCCAGAAGGCAAATCTGACAAGCAGAGGAACTGAGTCTTGAGGAAAGGCTGAACCTGTGGATTCAGCTCCGCTAAAAGCCAGACCCACCTCTGGGTGTGTCAATTATGTCAGTCAATTCATTCGCTTTTGCTTCAGCAATTCTGAGTGGAGCTTTCTGTCACTTACATCCCAAGGGTCCTAAAACACCACTCAACCTAAAATACTTTCCCCTTCATCTTCACATCAGACCGAAAATGAAATTAAAAACCACCCTGCCATCTTGTCTTCATCTCAGCTATAGCTCATCTCTCTCCTTCCCTGTAGTCATTTTCCATTTCCCTCTACATCCACTCGAGTCCAGGCTTTGAAAGTGGAAACGCTTTTCTTAATCCAGACTTCCCTCTACTTAACTTCTCTGCAGCGAGACAGCAGGCTTCATCTTGAAATTCTCTCCTCAGGTTTTGTCACTACTCAACCCCTCTGCTTTTCCTATCAAACTTTCCTTCTCTGGCTTTTCTTCCTCCTCTTAAACATGAACGTTCTCCGGGGTCTTGAATACGGCCCCTTTTCCTTACTATTCTACAAGTTCTCCAAGAAAACCACCCTCTGCCTCATCTCAAACATGGTGAGGAACTGAGAGCTGGGTACGGTGGCGGAAGCGCCAGTAAAAGGAGACAGCTTCGCCAAAGAGCGAAGCACAAGCAGGAGAGCGGCTGAGGGGAACCCAGGCGCGGAAGGCGAGCCAAAGGGGGTGGCAGACGAAGGCGGAGGCCCGGGCGGGGGCAGGCAGAGCACCGAAGTGCCCTGCTTTACCCTAAGTGAACGAACAATCTCTGCTGTTTCACACAGGTGAGGGCTCGATCCAGTCAACGTTTTGCGAACACTCCCTGCTGTGTGGAGAATGGCCCAGTGGTGCACGGACTGGAGAGAACTGAGAAAAGCTGGATCAACGCGGCGGGTGGACGGTCGAGGCGCAATTTAGGAAGGCGCCTGGGTTCAGCTGAGAGGATGGGGTCGCCATCCCTCGAGCTGGGGAACGTTCGGGGCGACTCGAGCCAATTCGAGGTCGGCTTTAGACCCGCTGTGCCCCGGGTGCCTACTGGTCACCCCGACCTGGCCCCTGCCGTCCCCCGAGGTCGTCTCCGCGCACACGACGAGGTCTCCTCCCTCCCGTGTCCCTCACGGGTTCCCGCTGCCCCATCCCACCCGCGCGCCCCCACGTGCGCCCGGCCCCGCCCACCTGTCCGCGCGCTCCCGGGAGAGCCGGGGTCCGGCTCCAGGCTCTGCACGTGACGCAGGACTGACGTCAGCTGGACGGTGTCCTGCGCCTCGTAGACGGCGCCCACGCAGTCCCCGAGCAGCGCTCCGGCCAGGCAGCCTCGGAAGCGGGAGAGGGAGCGGGCCGCCCCAGCCCCTGCGCATCCCGCCGCCGTCATCGCCACTGCCGCTGCCGCCGCCGCCATCCGCGCGGACCAGTCGCCACTTCCGGTGCGGCCGGCACGCGCCCTCGGCGCCTCTCCCCCCAGCAGCCCCACAGCGCCCCCACGTGGCTCGGAGCCTCGGCGCCGCTCTTCACCCACAGCGCCGGCCAGCGGCCTGGAGTCGCAGCTCCCGCTCGTGGTGGACGTAGTTGTGTCCCGCAACCGGGATCGGATTGGACCAGGCCTCTGCTGTTAGTGGGACGGTCACTGAAGGATCCCCAGGGGTGGACACTGTGTCAGATCATCAGGCCACAGTACTCAGTGGTCGGCCTCTATGAAACCGTGCTCTGTCCCCGCACCCTCAGCCCTCAGTTGGCAGCCTTAGCCCCTTGACCCAAACTAAGGCCTGGGCCCCCACCCCCAGGTTCTCCCACTGTGAGCTTTCCCCCTCTGACCGTCCTCAGGCATCAAGAGGGCAGGCAGGGGTCCAGCTGGGGCAGAGCTGGTTACAGGTCAAGCTGCTAGAGCTAGAGGGGGTGTCCCTTAGGAGAGAGAAGGGAAAGAATCAGATTTGGAACATCCAGAGAGAAATATCTAGACTAAGAATCCAACATTTATTAGAGTCAGTCTCTCTGCGCCCCCACAGCCACCTTCCTTTTTCCACCTAACCTTCCCCTCCTGCCTCAGCGCCAAAGCTAAGCCAGCTCCAGCTGGCAGCTTTTGAGTGGACTCAGGGTGCGGTTTGTGGTGCGGGTGAACGTGTCCACCTCAGGCACAAACTTCTCAGCAGGCACAGTCAGCTTGCGACGGGTGTCCATGCACTTGGTGTCCAACAGCATGGAGTTGGCCTTGCAGGCAATGTCAGCTTGCAGCCGGACCAGGTGCTTGTATAGGGCGTCCAGAGCATCCCTGAGGAGGAAGCATTAACAGCCCACCACCCTGCATGAGGCTGGGAGGTCAAGGCTGAACTCACCAGCCTTCAGTGGAGAAGACAGGAGGGAAGCCAGCAGGCAGCAGGGAGTCCCTCCCCCGATGGGTGACAGGTATTTCCCTGCCCCTCCTGCTCACTCCCCAGACTTACTGCGCTTGTGCCAGCTTCTGTCTCAGGGCAGTGATGGTTGCCTCTAACTGGTGAACCTCCTCAGTGAGGCCATACTGTGCCTGAAGGCAGATGGGAGGGTTAAGAGTTCCAAGTCAGTCATACCACACTTTAGCCCAAGGTCCTGGGTGCTGCCCCATGCCAGCACCCTTGTTCTGCCAAGAGTAAGTGCCAGGGATCTCAAGGAAACCTCTGCAGGGATCTATGCCCCACGGGGTATCCTGGTACCTGGTCCCGGCAGAGTTCCACGTTGGGCCGGTAGGTTCTAGACTCTAGCCGAGTATGGCATAACTTCAGGTTCATTAACTTTCTGCGTAGATCCTCCTCCAGGTGCCGGATGTCCTTCTCCAGCTCGGCAATCTCCTCCAAGGTCTGTGGGGACAGAGTGACTAGTGTCCACCAGCTGGACCCACCATGGTGCGCCCAGTCAGGGCTTCCTGGCTGGACTCTGGGCTCCTCATCCCAACAGCTTGACATCCAGGCCCCAGGGGACTGAAGGCGGAAGGCTCACATTTTTCTCTTGCCACTTGAGCTCACTGTATAATTTCTCCATCTCGCGCAACCTCTTCCTGAAGGCAAATTCTGTTGCAACCCTCTGGGCTTCTAGCTCATTGTTGGTCTAAAGGACAAGAAGTAGCAGGGTAAGGGGAGGGTATGAACTTAGGGCCCTTGGAGGGGTAGGGGATGCCAATGGCCACCAGGGAATAAAAGATGAGGTTTGAATGAAGGCTTGGGCCAGACATCCGCTGTGGGGGAGGGGTTGGGAGGAGAGGCCGGTCACCTGGGCAATAGCAAGAGCAATGGCCTCCCTCAGCTCCACAGCTTCTTTCATCTCAGCCTCCGCCCTGTTCTTGTTGAACTGACTGAAGTCATCCCACTGCTTGAGTGTGGAGGCGCTGCAGGTGGCAGGAAATATGGGGTCAGGACTATGGCCTATGTGGGAGGTGGAGAGACTGACACACTCTTCTTACCTGTTGTCGACACGTGTGGGATTAATCTTTAGAGAGATGTTGGGGGACTTGAGGTTGAGAGAGAGGCAGCCTCTGTCGATATCCAACGTCTCCATCTTGTCCCGATGATCAGAGGCGAGCTGCTGTCGGGCTTCCTGCAGGAGGCTGGGGGAAGCAGACTCCACTGGGAACATGCCTCCAAGGCCCAGAATGTAGCCCGCATTGCAATGAGGGACACTGAGGGATGGGGAGGTGGGGTGAAAATGGAACTACTGCTGGACTGAGACAGCCAGTCCAGCTGGACAAGCTCCCCACAGACAAAATTATGATGCCTATGAGCTTGCATACACCAATGGACACACGTGTGGCCGCACTCACAAATGCTCACACATACACACAATAAGGGGCGGTGGGTAGCCCTCGTGCTTCCATTCCACTGATAATGTCTTCCTAACGGTCGCAAGAAGTATTCTGAGACCATGTCCTGGTGGTGGTGAAAGTGCAACAATCAGTGGGCACAAAAGGCCAGAGGGCAGCCCGAGCCAGTGGCTTGTTATCCACAGTGATGTCCTATAATTAAGACACCAGACTTCAAGTGCAGGTGAACATGTAAAGGACACATCCTCCCTTACCAGAGCTTCTCGAAGGCCTGGCTTATCTTCTGTTGCAAGACCTTCTTGGTGGCATCAATGACCTCCACCTCCTTGTGCAGCTCTTCCTCCACAGAGTCTTTCACCACATCAATGTCACGCCGACTTTCTCGAAGGGTCAGACACTCAATGGCCACGTCCAGAGGCAGGTTCTTAGCCTGCAGGTTTTGCTCAGCTGACTCTTGCATCTAGAAAAAAGGGGGCCCAAGAGTGGTTGGTGGGGCCACCCACTGGGAAGCAGCTCTCCCATTTTGGCAGAGGGGTCAGTGAAGTTACATAGCCACGTGGACATGCCACCCAACAGCCCCCCCGCCGAAGGGTTCCCCAACCCCAAAGTGGGGAGGGAGAGAAGAGCCTTGCAGCAGGGGCTTCCCACACCCTGCCCTTGCTCCCTGCCTGTGCCAGTGCATCGATCTCTGCATCTATATCCGTCAGACACTTGTCCAGTGTCTCCTTCCATCGGTTAACAGTATCAATCCTCTCTGCCAGTCGAGTCCTATTGTCATGTTCATCCCAAATGGTCTGGAAGAGACAGAGCCAGATAAAGAGGGTATCGTGTTTGGGGGCTATGACTTCGCCCACTCAGCCGGGCTCTGCCACCAACCTGGTTGTTAGTCTCATTGCGGAGGACCCGGGCCTCTTGGCGGATCTGATGGGAAGCATCTCGCTGCAGCTCAGCGTTGGTGGACAGCAGGTAGCTGTTGGTGTGCCAGTCTGGCAGCCGGAAACGCTGACTTGGCTTGACGCTCAGTGTCGCCATGGTGCAGGGGGAGCAGGGGGTCCAAAGCTCCCAGGCCCTGTTCCCCTTCTGCTACAGAGGGAAAACAAGGCTGTAGGAGACCAGTCAGGAATTCTCTCCTGGATCAAGAGCTGCCCCCAAAGAACATACTACTGTCCATTTTGCTCCGAGTGCCTTCCTGCAGGAAGCCTGCAGGGAACTAGCTTTAGCTTTACACAATGTTGTGTGAGGCATTAAGTTTCCTTCTGCCCACTGATCCACGGACACAAATTCCTGCAGGTCTGGGGCAGGTGAAAGGGAGTCTACAGGGGTGGGTGTGTATGTGGCTGAGCACTGCTTATTGCTTAGTGGGGACTGGTGGAGCAGGGCAGTTAGCAGGAAAAAGAACCCTTAATCCAGTTTCCAACCCCTACTTCCAGCAAGTCCTGTGGAGCTCTCTGTTCTCTCTAGGCCCCGCTTTGGGCCAGTGGGATTTAAGAGGAGCCCTGTTTTACATATAGGGAGGACAAGGGCTAGCTCGTTTAGCAGCTCACACGGACTGGCACCAGGGGTTGGGTTGGGGGGCGCTAGCTCCTTCTGCATCTGGGCAACATGCTCCCGCTTCATCCTTGGTTGGAGGAGGAGCAGGAGAGTAAGGGTCCCCAGTGGGAAGAGCTGGGGTCGCAGCCCCTCCCCAGAATATTCATCTTTGGTTTAGATTAATATCCGGCTTTGGCGCAGAGAAAGGAGGAGGCGGGAGAGAGGGACGGGTCTCGGCCTGGGTGGGAGCCCCTTGCTGCCCCCGCTCCCGGGTCCTCTCACCTTCTCTGGCTGCTCGCCCTTCCGCCTCCCGCGGCCAGCGCCAGTGTTGAGCTGCCCCGTTGCTAGGCAGCCGCCCTCCCCCCGCGCGGTAACCATCTCTCTTCTGTTTAGCTTGGCAACTGCGGGGCCGCGGCGGGGAGCCGGGGGCGGGGCGGCGGCGCGCTGCGGGGCTCTCGGGTGGGAACGAGGAGGCCCGGGGCTGGGGCTGAGGGAGGGTGCCTCCGGAGGGGCCGCTCACTGCACTGTCAAGTTAGACATTTTTATTTTGATGGAAGTTATGCATCGACGTGAACCAAACGCACAGTACACAGAAGTCGCCTCACACTCAGGCTCACTCCCCGGTAGTTCTCCCAGAAATGTAAATCTAACATCATTTTCACGCATTCCTTTGAGCCTGTCTTGCGTCAGTAGTTTTACCCATCTACTTGGTGGCACGGAAGGAATGATAATGATATTTGGAGAGAGCTCCAGCTAGGGAGAGAGTTTTGGGGAGTGGAGACCATGCTTAAAATCCAACCATTTCTTTAAAAATATCAACCGTGCCTGGACTGTTCTAGGTTTTTGCAAATGGTAACATTTAATCTTTGTGACTAATAGGAAGGCAGGCATTCTCCCCATTTTCTCAGGTAACTACCGAGACCGGGAAGCTAAGAGGCGTGGGTGGGAACCCAAGCGTGTGGGGCCCCCAGGTCCACGCGCTGTCACCACCCCACACTACCTCTGGGGTGGCGCTGGAAATGGAGAATTTGACCCTCGGGGCCTCTTCTGGGGTTCCACAGAAGATCCTAAAACCTAGACTTGCGCTTGGCAAATGAGAGCGCAGGTTTTAAGTTGCTGATTACTGCAGTATTAATCAAACTCTGGCTTCCCTCTGGAAGCTGTTATTTTAGAAATGTGAAAACTGCGATTGTGAAAATGCTTTTCAAACAATTTAGTGTCACATTAGATGATTTCTGCTTTAAATTTGGACTGATTTTGGCTATTGACGGTAGTAACCCTCCTCCAAGTAATAGGAGATTTTGAGATTTCATATAAATTGTTTCCCAAGGGAGTTGGGTATAATTGCCCCGGAGTAAGTTACTTTCTTTAGACATGTTTTGTTTGTACATTATTCCAGAGAAAACTGCTTTACTCTAGCCTTTTCTCCAGCTTACTTTTCTGCTTCTCTTGCTCTAGTCTTAGGCCAAATAAATTCATGTTCTCAATATTCAAGACGGAGACTTTGGTGGCCAAGGGGTTAAGTCTCAGCACTATGAAGTCAGATCCCAGCCAGGGAGCTGACCAACTCTGCAGCAGCAGACCTGAGCAGGGTATTTCCACCGCTCTGCCTGTTCTGCTCCCCACTCTGTGTCTGGTGAATCCTTTCACCACCCCCACACCTCTGGCCTACACCCCATCTTGTATGAATAAATAAATAAATCTTAAAAAAAAAGATTGAGACGTAGGCAAAGCTTAGTTTTGCATAGCACACCAGTCAGAAGGCAGCTGCTGTTTCCATCACACAGCTGCAGATGGTTTGCCCTGAAGGTTGAAAGTGATTTTTCTCCCCACTTATTTACCCTGCTTATCTTCAAAGAAAAGTTTTAGTTAAAATGAATGGAAAATATTCTGTTGCTCTCAAAGTTATTGCACAGTCTATGCAGATTTTCAAGTTGATATTTAAAGGGCCTTAACAGAGACATTACTAATGCCTTTTTAAATCTATGGCCTAGGTAATACCTCAATATATTTAAAATTATTAAAGTGATCCCGCTAATAGCAAACTCTTATAATCTAAAATCTTTATAAAACTACAAAATTAGAAAAATTAAACTCACAAATATATATGTTTGCACATATATATGTATGTATTTATTTTTAGATTTATTTATGCATACAAGAGCTGGGGTGTAGGACAGAGGTGTGGGGTGGTGAGAGGATTCACCAAAGACATTGGAGAGCAGAACAGGCAGATCTATTGAAATACACTCCTGAGGGGAGCAGTGGGCAAGACAGGAGTGGTCTGCTGTGCCATATGGGTCAGCTCCCTGGCTGGGGATCAAACTTGTGCTGCAGTGGCTGCTGATAGCTTCATAGTGCTGAGACTTAATCCCTTGTGCCACTAGGGAGACCCCATTTTAAAACATTTTTAAGTCTTACAGTAAAAGACAGGATCCAGGAACATTAGATTATGTTAACTAATCCCATTTCATATTAATTCAATGCAATCTGAATATAGTTATATTAGTTAAAAATTATCATTGTCTTTTCTGCAGTGGCTGCAGATAGCTTCATAGTGCTGACTTAACCCTCTTGCACCACCAGGGAGGCCTCTCCTCACTTTTCAAGAGAAGACAACATCTAGATTTTAATGTGTGATTTTCTCACTTTTTAAATGCTAGCAACTAATAAAAATATTTTAAATACCAAACAAAAAGTATTTGCAGGATGGCATTGGCCTGACGTTGAGACTGATCTTAGTCCAGTAGCTTCAATTACCAAGTGTGGTAAATCTGAGGCTAAAGTTATGACATTTGAGAACCAGCTTCCAGAACATTAGTCTAGTGATGGTGCATACCTATACCTGGTTGTCTATCAGTTGTTGGGCTTGTGGGGAGCCCTCTGGTCTCTCACCTCCCCAACCCCCCCAACCCTATTACTGTTATTTTTCCTACTTGTTCTTTTTTAAAATTTTTTTTAAAAAATTATTTTTGTGTAGAACTGGGGTGTAAGCCAGAGTTGTGGGGAATGAGAGGATTCACCATTCAGAGACAGAGTGGGGAGCAGAACGTGGATTGGGGGGTGGGATCGAACTTTTCCTGCAGTGGCTGCCATTAGCTTCATAGTGCTGAGACTCAACCCCTTGCACCACCAGGAAGGCCCCCTCCTACTTGTTCTTAAATTCTTTCACTTCCTGGCAGTTTGAAAGCCTGGTTTCTTGCTGCCTTCTCTTTCCACTGTCTCTCATTTAAGGGAAAATGGTTGTGAGGAAGTCCCCCTTAGAAATCTGAGCTCCACTTCACGTGCTCAGCACTTTTAGGTATTACTATTACCTTCTTCCACAGTGGAGGGCTCAAAGTGAGAAGCATCAACTTGTGGTCTGGTGCAATCAATGCCTGAACATCATGCCTCATAAAGCCTGGATTCTTTCCATTGCATCACACTGGCCCCATTCCCCAAGCCCAAGAAGCTAATGATGATCACACAACACAAAGTTTGGAGCAAAGCTTTGCTTTTTATTGCAGTTATTTGTGGAAGTTCCACTTCAAATCGAAGCTAAGCAACACTAAAACCATTACTTTTTTAAAATCATGGATCAAAAACGAACACATTGATCCCTTCCGTACACAGAATGGCAGAAGAGAGGAGTGGGTCTGTCACAGGACATTTTAGTGACAGTTTGGCTCAGAAAGAATTATGACAATTTCCTTAACGTAAAATATTATGAGGAACTAAACTGCTTAAAAAGCTTCAAGCTTCTCAATTTCAACCTTAAGTTTTTTTTGTAGTAATTTTTTTCTGGGAAGATAATTTAACTGAAAGTAGAAAATCTGCTACCAAATTTTAAATACCAAAAAAAGCATATTTGTTTAAAAACTTTATTTGCTGTCTTCTTCTTATAGTTACATATAGACCTCAAGGAGTGAAAATAACAAACAAATTCAAAGCCTGACCCCCAAGTACACAGTGATAAGATCCAGTATTTGGTGTTTCTAATTTTACAGTGATTACATATGCATCTCATAGTCTTGCTCCCAGCCCCACTACATAAAGTCCACTTGCCTCTTAATAAAATATGGCAGTCTAGTATCATTCAAGATCTTATCTGGGCTGATAGCATATTATAAAATCAGACTCACTCAATTTTTTAACAAATGTTACTATGTAGCCACATATTAACTAAGGAAGGCTAATAAACATTTGAAATTCTGCCCTCTGCAAATCACAATATTATTCTTTCTTATGAAAAGCCAACAAAAAAATAAAAGACCAGGCACAAGACAGGATAGGGAAGATGAGGAAGGAGGTTTGAGACTCCCATCATTTTACCATGCTGAGACTTGGTATCAGTAGAAATATTTGGCAAAAATAGTTTGTGTGGAAAAAGGAAGATGGAGAAAGTTACTCTAATTTTATGTAATAATTACGTTTCAAAACACACTGATATCAACCCCCCAAATTGTTTTCACATCTGCAATACAAATAGGCACACACGGTCAAGATGGTTAAAAAGTAAATTTTAAAATGTTAGTTGTCCAACTACAGGACATTTGCAGGTGACCCCACCCTCCCACACGTCCTATATTTACATTTTACTCTTCAGAAAAGTCCCTTTAAAAAGAGTGCTATTTCTTCCTCCATTACTTAGGTTTAAAAAAAAAAGAGCAGCAATAATCTAAAGTGGGAGCAGTTAGCCACACTATGGGGTGTACATTTGTGTGTAATATAACTGTTCTCAAGAGGGAGGGGTCAGATTACACTGGAATGGCTATTTTACAATTTCAGTCCCCCAATGCTAAAGAAATACATTATTTTTTTCTATATAAACTTGTGTAATACACAGTGTTACAAACAAAATATTTATACACACATACACACCACTGCATCTCACAGCCTGTGAATGCATCCATGTATCAGTCCACAAAAATGATCCTTATTCACAAGATAAAATAATACTTTTATCGGTCCATAACTGAAGAAAGATATTAAAGCTACACATTAGAGCAAAGATCGTCTAAAAGTATTCCTGATGCATCAATGTTCTTAGCTAGCTCACTGAGCAAGGTAGAATTTTTGTTCATTTTTAAGTACTTGCAATTCTCATTATCCTAAAAACCAAAACAGACACCACCTATGTTCGTGGTAAGTTTGAAAAGATCAACTGCCTGTAACAAGAGGTCACTATCTACAAAGGTAAAAAACAAATGTTGACTACATCCATACCCTGTATACCTAAATGCATCTTCTGTTCTTAAAACAAACAAACAAACAAACAAAAAACTGTTGCAACAAGGAATTGCTTACACAAGCTTTGGTGATGTTTCCTTCATTATTTCCTAGAAAAAGGAGCTCTTTCTCCCCAGGAATAGGTAAGCCTGTAGAAAAGTACTGAATCGTCCATCACCCTTAAAGATAACTGGGTCAGACACTCATGGGCTGCATATCAATACTTGCAGATATTCAGAATGAAACAAAAATGAAGAAAAAATAACTTTCACTAAATTTAAATTTTGTAGGTGCTTAGTGGTCGGAAAGCCAGGTTCAATTCTGCAAAGTGATCTGTGAAGTAAGCATATTTTCCATCTTAAAAACCTAACCTCCTACTCCAAAAAAAGGTACTGAAAATCTGCCCAGAAACAAAGGCATAACTAACTGTTTGTACAACACTCTGATGCCAACATATAGCAAAAATGCCTGAAGAGAAAAGGCAAAACTATTATCTAAGTATCTGTGTCATCACATTAATCTAACTCAAAATACAATCACAACTGCTATAGCACCACTAAAAGAAGTTTGGTTTTTGAAGTTAGACTTTTGCCAAAGATTATAATAAAGAAAAAGGTAACCCATGCACTGGATATCTGGCAGGGGAGAAACAACAGGAAATATTTGTAGGTGAACACCATACCATAATAGGCCTATGTATCTCTTATACCTTGTTTTATAAGTTACAGTAATTAAAGACACTTTCATAGAGGCAAACTGGAAGAGACTCTTCATAGAACAATAATGTACTAACTCCGATTCTGAATAGCTCTTCTTCTGAACACTCGAGCACAGACTTTTTCTTACAGCAACTTTGTGAGGTAGGTGAGGGCAGGTGTTAACCACTACTGTTTGACAAGGGGAAACTAGGCAAGAAGAGAAGTGGGAAACTGCCTAAGGACACAGAGCTCTGACTAAACTCCAAGTCTCTAGCTCATGGTTTAGAACCCTTTCTACTTTCAACGGCAAGTTTTCTCAACAGCCTTTTTCCAGTTCTGATCTTCTGAAATATCCTGTATTTGAAAAATCTGAAGATTTTCCCCTTACAGCTCAAGTTTGACTAGGAAATGGGTTGAGTTAAAACTTGTTTTATTATATGGAATTTTGCACACACCAAGAGATTTGAGAGTTACAGCTATACATCTGAAGTCTAAGTAAATCAATATGGCAAGTAAGAAGAATGATATCAACTTATTCAATATGATTTTTATATATTTAAGAAGCCATGTTCAGTATAAAAGTCATAAACATTTTAAAGTATAAATCACAGCTGGAGTTATTAAAACCAATTGTATTTTCCTTAAGAATATGGGGATCTCTGTCCAGAAGGTTGAAATATTACTCCTATGAATTTTCATCACTTTACTATAATATCATATTTCATATATTCACTTCACATTGTCACTAAAGATAGCAAAAGATTCTATGGAGAGCTAATAGCTGCAGCATTAACACTTTCAATCTTTATTCTCACTGAAGCAAGTTAGAATTTCTTTCCATCTATATTAACTAAAGTAACATTCTCATATATCATTTTATCTTTCCCCCTCTCATTTATAACTTTGTGTGTGTGTTTGTGTGTAGTATGGGGGAAGATCTGCATAAGTGATAAATGGCATAAAACACTCATGTCATAAAACACAGTGGTGGCATTTAAGTAAATCAAAGAATAGTCTGCCAAAGGACAAACTTCAGAAGTCAAACATGAAAAAAAATGTGTTCAGAAAGACTCAACCGAACTATAAATTGTGGCAGGGAAGCCTCCTCCCCCAATTATTTTATAGACTATTGACTCATAGTTGACAAACTATCTCTAAATCCCTTTTCCTTTTTCCTTTTAAGAGGAGAAAGGTATTGTACACTGGGTTAAGAAATGAGAAACCTCCTTGCAAATGTTTAAAGAATCTTGTAGGGACAAATTATTAGAAGGTTTTGGTGTTTGCTGTTTTAATTTTTTTAAAAGGGCACATGCACATTTGAAAACTATCATCAATACAAGATGATTCCCTTCTGTGAAACGGAGGTATTTGCAGTTAATTGCCATTGGCCAGGCAAGGCCAAACCCTGGGATCAAACGGATTTCATTAACCTTGGTGGACTATCTATGCTAGGCAAAAGTCCCCCTTCATCACAACCTACCTGTGTTTTTTTCAAATCAATCACAAGAAAACATTTTCTTTACAGGAAAAATTACACTGTCTGGAAAGGCCTTGCTTGGTGTTTTCTATGGAAAGGGACGAGCTGGAGAAGCCAGGTTTACAGCAAAGCTATGGCTCTATTTAAGGATAAATACTTCATTAATTTCTTTATTATATTTCAGAAGCAACGTCCAAGACTTCTCTAAATTTAGCAAGAGTAGATGCAGCTTTAGTATTGGGACAACATAAAAAAATTTAGATTACAGAGATATTCTTAGTTCTCTTTTCCTGATTCAAATAACAACAGGATTCTTTTATAATGTGATTATGAGATGCTGACAAATATCAAACAACTGCAAGGTCTCTGTCCCATGATCTCAACAGAGAAACCTTATCCTCATTTCCTCCCTCACTATATACCCTCACAACCCCACCAGTCCATTTCTTTACAAATGTTGCCATAGGTTTTATAACAGAGCCATATCTGTACCATTCTTGCAGAAAGTCTGCTTCTTTGGTTCTAAAAATATTATTAAAGGGCCACGTTATGGGATTTTTTTTGTTTGCTTGCTCCTCCAACTAAAGTCATGCAGTAGAGACAGAAAGTTTTAGGCATTAAAGGTCAGAATGATTCCCTCTCGACTTTCCCGACAGTCTCTTAAGCTTCCAACATAAAATCATAGATGTGTACACAATTTTTGGGAACAATAAAACCCAAAAGGGCAAATTTCTAATGACCAATACTCTCATGTGTTTTCTGCTCCTATAAGACAATTCCTAACAGTTCTTTTTTGGGGAATGAACTATTACTGCACAATTCTTTTTTAAACAAATATTCCTTGAGAGGTAGACTAAAAACTTGAACAAATCACCAAGTACTTCACCATGGCAACTAAGCACCTATACTAGGTACCTTGTTTTATGGAGTCTGCTAGTTAAAATAGCAAAGTAAGCTCCATGTGTCAGGTTCAGAAGGAAAGAAAAAAGAAAACAAAGGGCTATTTCTATTGGAGGCGGCCTTTAAAATGTTGGTCTACAAGAATTATATGCCTGTCAACTTAGGACAATGCTGAAATGTGAAGAATAAAATGATTAGAGTTAAAAACATAAAAAATATCCTTAATAGAGGGGCATATACTTGCAATAAAAATAATCTGATTGCTTGAAATACGTAGCAATAAATTCCAAAATCAGGTACCAATGTTCCAGCAAGACTTGCTTGATGTAGGGGTAAATGATGAAGTAGTTCAGAATAGTGTGTCATAAATATATATATGTATATATAAAGTGTAACTGGTAAATACGCAGAAAAAAATGGTGTGGCCAATGTCTACAATGAAATTGCATGCTGATTCACTTTATATTATAAAATTTTATATAAAAATAACATTTTCTCACTTTCAATTACTTGAAACCTTCTCATTTGTACCCATTCTCAGTGGAAGAACAGAATCTAATACAGTAAATAAAATGTAATACACTGATCCCTGATAATTTAAAATTCCAAACTCAGAAGATGGGATAAAGTTTATTTTTTAATCTCTTACAGAAAAAAGGTCTTTTTAAGCAAATTCATAATGTAAAAATACTATGGGAATATTTTACGTGCTTAGGAGAATTCATTTTCTTCATGTACCTTTATAAAAAGTTAGTTTGCCAATACAAATCTTGACTTATTCGACTAAGAAACTGGATGAGATATATTTGAAATTAAAATTATATGTCTTTCACTGCTTTCCAATTAATTCCACTCATAAATTATTATTACTTAGCTAATTTTTTAATTAGCTAAAATACTACATTAATTGGTCTTTATCCCTGACTCCACTTAGTCACTTAAACTGCTTCTTCATTGATGCTTAGGATTAAATCAACTTTAAAGGTATGCTGGGAAAAGGATCAGCGTAGCAAATCTTCTATATAATATAAATTATAGGGGGAATCTCATTTTAAAGTCAGTTATCAATGACAACCGGATTATGTGCTATTTGCTTCCGAGCCTGTAAAAGTGGTATCATAATCCTAATGCTGATTATATGACCACTTAAGCAGTTTCAGTGTAGCTGAAGTTGAAGAAAATAAATATAATAATCATTTACTCGACAAGTTGCTTAAAAAACGACATCACATGAAGTAAATTTATGTGTTAGTTTTAGTTGTTAGTTTTAGTTTTTTACTTACAGGCAAAAGAATCTGAGTTATAGAAGAGTTTCACCTTCTCTCCACATTGAGAGGTCTAAAGACTACCTTTAATGCCCACTATAGAAACATTAAATATTCTACATTAAAATAGTGTTAATGGTTTATTGTCAAAATCCAAACTCTAGACTTTATGGAATTAGTAGTTTGGTTGGGGTATTAACATTCTATCTTAATTTTAGCTAATATTGCAAGGAAAGGGAAAGCTAGAAATAGCTATAAAAATAAAATACCTTAAAATCAACACTTAGGCAAATTGTAAAAGTTGCACACAAGTTGCCAATAAATATAAACATCACAATAGAAAAATTAATATTAAAAAAATAAATGCAAAATTGCTATTAAGACATTATAAAAAATGAAAAAGTTTAATGTGCATGTATATTTGCAAACAGACATAGTACACTCCAAACAATATAATTTTACTATCATTATTACATAATGCAGCATACAAGGTTACTGAGGTGTGGTTTTTTTTGTTTTTAGTCTATTTCTTTCTGGAGGAATGCTCACCAAATTCACAAGCAAGAACTGGTTAAGTGATCATCAACTGGTGTTTACTGCTTCCTAATGCAGGGGAAAGTTGCTTTCTGGCGGGTATTATATTTCTAATAAGTATGAATGGTTATGCTATTAACCTCTCTTTTATTTTCTCCACGGCCTGTTTTTGCATGTTCTGTTTCTATTTAAATGATGATACCCTTTTAGATGTATTGTCATCATGTTTCAGTTCTCCCATCAGAGGGAAAAAAAAGATGAAATCATGTTAAAATATTTCTTGGCTAGAAAAGAAAATTTACCTAAGGCTACAGTAGTAATCATTTAACTTTTTCTCTTAAATTGATTTCCATGGTGACTTGGCTCTCCCTTTATAAAGCAGTCTTTTTTTTTTTTTTTAAAGATTTATTTTTTATTTATACATACAAGCTGGGGTGCAGGCCAGAGGTGTGAGGCGGCGAGAGGGTTCACCAGAGACAGAGTGGGGAGCAGACCAGGCAGATCAGAAGTACACTGCTGAGGGGAGCAGCGGACAAGGCAGGAGAGGTCTGCCCCACCATGTGGGATTCTCCTCAGCCGGGCGTCGAACTTGCGTCGCCCGCTGCCGACAGCTCCACAGCGCAGCGCTTAACCGCTGCACCACTGGGGAGATCCTATAAAGCAGTCTTAATTGATAAAGATTAAATACAAAAGGCTATCATACAGATATCTACAAAAGGGTTAGTCTATGCTAGGGGGTTAAAAAAAGGAAAGGTAGCCAATGACATATAATTCCTGGCAAATTACCTTTCCCTTTGGGCATTTGCTACTATACACAGAATTGTTAAAAAATTAGGCAGATTTACTGTTTTATGTGCCTATACATAGATTACCTTCAACACAGCTGAAAACTAAAAGGGTTAATTCTATTACAAATTTCAGACTTACAAAATACATTTGGTGAGCATTCACCTAGCTACTTCAATGAATAAAAGCTTTATTTGGTTCCCTCAGATCAGATTCAGGACAAGGAATATTATTTATATGAAACTGTCACACTCTTGGAGTTCTAAAATAATTTATTTTTTACATTTTTAGCCTTCTGCTATTTGAAAAATAAAAATCTACAGCACCATCATCTGAAAAGGCACTTTCTAAGAACCGCCTTGCTTTTAAAAATGATTAAAAAATTTAATGCAGTGTCCACCCTGAAGAATGTCTTTGCTTTACCGAGACTTAAGAACCTAACGTAGCTACAACATTAGATTTTGGTTACCTCGGATAATGATTTAAAAAAAGTAGGGAGACCAATGTCTGGAGAGAGAATTTGATAGGATCTTAATTTTGTCACAATGTTTGTTATCTGATACTTCAACAGGGGTTTCTCACCAGTGAATTCCAGCCCTCTATATTAAACTTACTATCTATCTTTAATTCAAAATAAAATCTTTAGCTCTCATACTTCAAAAGATTCTTGAGGTTAGTCAATAATGTAAAAATCTAGAGCACTATCTTTTATGGGCAAAGAAAATAAAATAAGATCCAACTACTAGCAGCAGATAATATCAGCACAAGCCTTGACTAGTATATCTCAGTTAAAAAGAATTATTCTGACCAACATAGAAAATTATAAAGTGAAATGTACCATTTTTAAGAGTAGAAAAAAGAAAAAAACATATTTATACACACACACACACACACACACACAGATAGAGAGAAAGGTCGACTTTTCCCTTTTGGGAATCAGTTTGGCTTCCGCTAATCACAGTGTCATTTCTAACATTGCCACTAATCAAGAATGTTCTTAATATAGACAGCAATTAAAAAAAGATTTTTTTGAAGAAAATTCTCATATTTGCATTGCTATATTGGTTTTCACATCTATTCTTGGCTTATTTTTTGACATTTATAGAATCACAAAAGTGCTTTATAGGATGAATGAGAAGTGGGAAAATAAATATAGCCTGACTATAGAGTTGGATTATACTGCCACTCAGGAAGGTCTCACCTGATATAAAGTTTTCCAACTATTATTACTGAAGCTTTAAGACATCCATGAAGTCTCAAAAAATGAAAATGACTAAAAACCTCATATGGATAAAAAAGCCAAAATAAAGATGCCAGGCCAATGATGTATTTTGCAGCTTGACTGATAATTCATAAAAGGTAATTTAAGTAGCAAGTTACTGTTAAGGGCAATCTGTTTCTAAAAGTATTCATAGGACACTAAGCAAATATTTGCTAAGTAAGCAAATATTTAACTCAGATTTAATGATACTGAGTAAAAAGCATGTAGAGTTGCCAGTTAAGTTTCTTGGCAAAACATTAACTATCAAGTTTGAAATAGCAAGACTACAAATATTTTTGCTTTCGTGGATTTCTTAAAAATCACCACCCTTGGCAAATTCACACTAGCCTTGGAAAACACCCACAAAGTTCCTGGAGTAATGGTCTCTAATTCCCAATCTACATTCATCTAATTACTTCAGAACTATTCCCTAGACATACCTTAAGTCTGTCATGACTAATCCTGTCATAAGTTCTGTTATACTAAAATCCATTAGAGAATACATAATTAAACATTGGGCAGTGCTGGGTTATCAGAGAAACCTAGTATGGAAAGCTAATAAAGGTCTTTAGAAGGCTTAGAATCCCTATGCTATCAATAGAAGGTAGAGATGAATCTTTATCAAGTGCCTTCCTAAAACACTCAATCCATTAGAGTCCCTCCAGATTCTCTTCTGTGAAGAGAAATAAATTAGTAGGTTATGAACAGGAAGATCTCTATGGAGGATTATTTTCACTGAGAAACTTGTTAAAAGGTAAATATTAAGAAAAAATAATAGGCAACTGTACTTCTGGGAAAATATGTCTAAAACCAGTACTAAGAAAGCTGAGGTTCCCTTTCTCAAAACTGCTAAACTCAAAATCCGTATTTCTAATATTAAATATTAGAATATCTTAATATTAAATTGAAACTATAATGGCAGCACCCTTTGTTACCTTGATATTTCATGTACTTAACCTTAATTGAGGGAAAAAAAGGGAGAATATCTAACACTAGCCTTGAATCCTGCTCATCTCCTTATTGTTTAGTGCAGTAATTGTCAGACTCTACATGATTCAATAAATATAGCAGCTACAGTATTATAAGTGTGTGGTCCTCAATGCCAGTAACCTGATACTGTAATATAATAACATGAAAGCACTTTACACAGACACATTTGCCATATAGCATATACATTAAACCCCCAATTCTTCTTTACATGAGTATCAGTTGTACCAGTTGCTGGGACTGACAGTTTAGAGTCACTTTTGTATATTATAGAAAACAGCAAATCAAAATCAGCATTCATTACATAGTTAATGAGCAAGGGTAGAAACATGACCACTAAATTAAAAATAATTGTTTTTGAATAAAAAAGATCAGTAATTCTACACTAGAAGTGCAATAATTAAAACAAATTTCAAAAAGTATTTGCCACTTAGCCTTTTATCTTAAAATTTTAAGTATTAGGTATCTTTTAATTAAGTTTGTTATACCAATTTGTTAGTAAGTAAATTAGACCTATACAATATATACTCTTAAGTTAAGGAACCCTAAACTAAAAATGGTGAAACTGTAGGAGCACCCTAAAAAAGAACTCACTTCGAAGGTGAAGCTTTATATTAAACATTTTTTCTTCCTACTGTAGAAATCCAGATAGATTTAAACTATGGGTTTTATTCTAGGGAATGGGAGACTATGTAACTGAAAGTTAGGTAAAGCTGTAAATAGGGAAACGTACCCACAGTTTTTCCCTGGGTCCTAAAGATTCCCATATGAATCTCTGCAACTCCCATTTATAAAGGAAGATGTATTTACTAATACTGAGCAAGCACACCAGTAATCAAGTTTTCATCATCTAAGACACCCTATTTTCTTCTTCTGCCCATTTCTTGACTATATGCAGTGAATTTCAATGTAAAAAGGTTTTTTTATGGTAAGTTTCTGGATAAAAGGAGGAAGGGGTGGGAGAAAAATGTATATACTATACAAATACTACCTTATGTAAAGGGCTTTGGAACAGTGTGGTAAATTGCATTTCAGACACTTCAATATAATAAACATACAAAAATACAGTACTTTTTCAGTTTTCTGGCAGAGGGACAAAAGATTTCATACCTGCTGGAGGACATGGGCTCAGATTTTAGGCTCAAAATACAGTAAATTGGCAATAAGAGTGGATTACAGGTAAGAAAGAAACCAAAGAGTTAAAATTCGTTTATAGGTGCAGATGGAATCCTGAAAGGTTTCAAAGTTAGCAACAATGCCCACCTAAACAATCTGTAATATCTATACTCTGAACCAGTGCAAAAAGAAAAAAGTTTAAATGAAATTTTTGAGTTACAAAGTGCAGATCTCCCCTGAATCCAATGTTACTGATAAACTTGGTTTTGACAGCTTTATAGTACTTTTGCATACCTTAAAGTGAAATCAATAAAAGAAAAGTTTTGTAAACTTTCCCCCATATTTGTTATTTCAGTGATTTAACTCATTTAAAATGATCAAAACCCTAACTTCTTTTGTCACCATTACCCTAATTTTAAAAGGAAAGTTACACTGGTGATAAATTAGCAAAAAAAAGCTTTAAAAATATCATTTTATACTTTCCTGATTAATTTTAGTTAATGAAAACGGGCACCTAACCAATATGATTATTCAATAAACGAGCTATTTTCAAAGAATCTTCTAAATCTTAAGCTATTCACTGTCATTTCTTAAATCAAAGTTCAACTTTATTTCTAGTATTCAAGGTCCAACTTAATTAGGAAATTTAACTTTATTTTCACTATGATTTTTAAAAGACAGGCTCAAACGTAAACATTATAATTCTTTCCTTCTGAAATTAAGGCTGTATTACTTTGCCCTTTTAAAATTATGAAGGTGTCTGTTTTTCCTACTACTCATGGTAAAGGTGTCGAACAGACACAGCTTTCCTTTGAAACTGCTTATTGCACTAAAAGATAACAAAAACAACTTGTCAGTTCTTAAAATGAAAGTAATTAAATTTCTATAAAAGATGTTGCCAATATGATCCTATAATTATTAAAGCACTATTCTAATAAATATAAAAGAAAAGGAAGCTAGACTTCAAACACATACATATATATTTATATATACACATATATAAAAATATATATATGAAAATCACATTAAAGTATGAGAGGCAGCAGTTAACTAGCAAAAAAAAAATAAAAACCTCAACAACCTCTTCTCTTTTTGCATCCAATCTCAGAGCCTCAACCCTAAAGAGTTCCAATCATTTAAAATATTTACCTTTCATAAAAGCTTTAAGGGATTTCCATTATAACCCTTAGAAATAGAAGGCTTTAGAATACATACCACTTATAGAGAGAAAGAGAACTACTGACAAGGTTTTATATTTATAGCAGCTTTAACAAACCCACTAAGGAAAAAGAATAGGTTGCTACTATTTATGTACACATTGCACAAATGGCAAATGTAAGTTCAAAGCAGGAGCGGGCAGACAGCTTCCACAAAAATAGATACATGAAATAATTTTGTTTCTTAAGAAAGAAAGCAATATCAAGAGTTGAGGACTCAGAATTGTGTATGAGATAAGAGATAGGGTGTGCAAAAAAAAAAAAATCTCGTTTGCCATGCTTCATATTCAAATGAACCAGATACAGGGACATCTGAATGTCACTGGTAGCATTAGGGGGAAAATGTTTGCAATGAAGGAAAGGGAGGTAGAGAGAGAATGAAAATTGTTGGTAGGGGGATAGAAAAAGGGAAAGGAAGTCCCCCAGTGGAATGAGCTATAATATACATAGACACATATATATCTATTACCAACATAGATCAGATACATATGTATATGAAGTATGCATGTATATATTTAAAATATACACAGATACCTTTTACAATACATGAATCCACATTAATTTTTTGCACACATAATTGTGAACAATCACTTTGATTATTCATTTAGGTGTGTTTTTTTAAACCACCATTTACATTTTCTTTACTTTTTTTTTTTGCAAAGATAGTTGTGCTGCCAAGCAACTTGAGGTAAAGGCATTAAAAGGGTTAGACTACAAGAAAGAGAAAAGAAAACAATCGCAATGCTTCCTACAGGAGACTGCACAAAAAAGCAGTTGGCTGGTTTCATATTGCATAATGGTACTGTGTTCCTTGATGGAGTAAACAATCGTCATTGTATCAACATAAAGAGCAGACACAGGCCCCCACACAGTGTTGATTTCTGTATGGCTGGAGGCATCCCACTCAACTGATTCCACTGTAAACATACATTGTATGTCGACTCATCTTTCAGTTCCTCCTCTCAGAATATCCTTGGACTTCTTAAGCAAAGTACATTGTGCGTAAGGTATCTTGGTGAATCTGGACAGCCTTGGCAAGAGCCTGTGGATCTCGCCCATTGCTCTGTCCTGAAACGTGACTTCCTTCAGCACTGTAAGAGAGGTGGCAATGAACGCAAAAACAAACCCTATTTTGATGTAATAATTCTGAACAATACCGTGTTACGGGAAAATGTTAAAATATTAAAAAAAAAAAAGGCTGGCATAATGAACTTCAATTTATCACCCAGTTTCAATAATTAATTCAAAGCTAATTTTGTTTCTCACTTTCCCAGGATTACTTAGCAACAAAGCCCTATCATTTTATGTGTCTATATTACTTTTATTACCAATAATCTCTCCCTTGAGTGAATTTGGTAAAGCAACTAAATCATATATCCTTCCACTACTAAGAAGCCTACACAGCCCATCTCAATGTGGTCCCTTATTTCAGGCAGGCAGGCAGTTCTGACTCATTGCTTTTCACACAGCTCCTTAACAGCTTATGGAACTTTAATTTTAAATGGCAGTATTTTATGGAAAATAGGGGCACATACTTACACGGAAATACTTAATGGAATTTTCCAGGAAAATTCTAACAGAGACCACACTTCGATTTGGGTAAGACCCCATATTTGTTATGTTTTTATATTACCTGTCATGTTCTTTGTCCACGAGATGGTATCTGGCTCTGAATGCCACCAAGTGAGCATAATACGCTGGTGCAGGTATAGAAACAGACCGTGTACAGCGCACATATGTGTGGCAGAGCTGGTAAGTTAGCAGCTGAAGTTCATCTGCAGTAAAGCAGTTATCATCCCATAAAACATGATAGTGTGAAGGACGGCTGGTACCCTATAGAGAAGGCAATTGTATATGTTCTGTTGAGTTCTAAACTTTTTAAAAAATATTCAGCACAGACTAAGTTATATAAAAAGCTAGTTTTGTACATTAATAAATGATATACTAATTTAATAACTGATCTTAAAAAACATTTAGTTGATTTTGGGCACACATCTAAAAGAAGTAAAAGCAGGGACTTGGACAAATATTTGCATACTTATGCTTAAAGCAGCAGCATTCACAATCGGCAAAAAATGGAAGCAATTCAAGTATCCACTAATAGATGAATGGGTAAGCAAAGTGTGATAAAGACACACAATGGAATATTATTTAGCCTTAAAAAGGAAGAAAATTCTAACACATGCTGTAACATGGATGAACCTTGGTGACTTTATACTAAATGAAGTAAGTCACAAAAGAGCAAATGTTGTAAGATTCACTTATATATGGTGCCTGGAGTAGTCATATTCACAGAGACAGAAAGTAGAATGCTGGTTGCCAGAGGCCAAGGAAAGTGGGGAATGGGACTAGCATTTAATTGGGTACATAGTATCAGGGAAGATAGAAAAGTTCTGGAGATAGATGGTGATATGGTTGTACAATAATGTGAATGACCGCAATGTGAAATAACTGCACATCAAAGAAAAAACCCCAGAACATTTAGTTGAATTCCTTTGTGTTAGCTACTATGTGGTACTAAGGATTCAAAGAAAAACAAAGCAAAGTCAAAGGTTTCCTGTCTTACGGAAAACAATTTAACAGAACAGAGGAGACAGAGCATTTACACTTATAAGACAACTAATAAACGGCGTGGTACACGGGCACTTCATCCTGTATGAGAACAGCAAAGGAAATAATCGTGGAAGTATGCCTTGGCTCTTCACCAAGAGGGGACTAAGCAAGATTTGGCCTTTTGGGGTTCATAATGTCAGGAGACACTAAAGAGAATGAACAGCCTTAATGACAGCACAGGGTGCATAAAGTTTCATGGCATATTTGGGGAATAGGTAATAGAACAGTATGAACAGAGTATATTGCATGAGGGGAAAAAGATGAAGGTGAAAAGAATATTTGGAATCAGACTGAATGACATGCTCAGGCATTTGGATTTTAGTTTTGGTGCGAGATGATAAAGACATGAACTAAGGAAATGGCAGTGGCAAAGGCGAAAGATTAGCTCATGCTTTGAGTTATAATTTATCTGACACTGTGTAAGACTGGGGGATAAAATTCAAGTTTACACCAAATCTCACTGTAGAATTGAGTCTAACCAAGAAGGAAAGAGAGAGTGAAGAGCAGTGCGGAGGGGGCCAGAGGACTATGGTGGAGAACTGTGGGTTCCTCGGTGCTGAGATGATACACATCTGAAGAGGTGTGATCCTATACCTCTGAATCACAGACAGTGCTGAAAGCCAATGCTACCTAAATAATAAAAAAAAAAATTAAGGGAGAATGGTAAAAGAACCAAGTCCAAAAGAGAACAGAAAGGCAACATGAGAAATAGGAGAAAAATGTGCAATGGAAGTCAAGTGGTAGATGGCTTTGATGAGTGGTAAAAGCGTGGGATGGTGCAGAGACCACAGCAATGGCGGTGGGGCAGGAGGAGACCAGTGACTAGAAGTGGAAGAGGAAACAAGAAATCATTTCTACTCTCAATGTTAACATTTTATAAAAGTATAAAGATACAGAGAAAAGAGAAGTAAAATTTCTATTTTAATCACTGGTAAGTAACCTAAAATAATTTGCAACTACATTATCTCAGATTTCCTAGGGATGTGAGTTTACTCTCTGCCGCTAGGAAGTTTGAGAAGCACAGAATTAAAGCTTATCCTCTGCGAAGTATAGTAAACAAATCAATAAAATAACAAACTCTTAAAATTATGTAACTGAAACTTAAAGCAGTAATTCAACAATCAAACTTTCACACGCTCAGTGTGTGTCAGTGTTCAAGTTTTTTATGAAGTATTTACTATTTAAAAATAAAGGTATATAGCAAAGGAACAATGAGATATTTAAAGTTTTTTTAAGTTTTATATATTTTGAGTTTTATATTTTTATATATTTTTGAATTTTATATTAAGGACCCAATTTAGGGAGAGTCATCCTATTAAACTACTGATAATCTGGTATTTTCATAGAAATAAGCTCTCAACTTATTTTATATTATTATTTTATTTATATTTATATTTAATTTATTTATTTATTATTATTTATATTTATATTATCCTCTCAACATAAGAAAGGGTTTCAGCTTATTTCATGTGGAAATAATTTGGAATACAGAGGAGAGTATTTTTCTTTTCCTTTTTCTAAAATTTTAAGAGACAAAGAAAGAAGGGAAAATGTTCAGTGAAAACATTTCACCCCAAGTGTGGGCTTACCTGTATTCCTGCATGGCTACAGAGGTAAAAATCAAACTCGTATGGGTGTGTAATGTCTGTGTCAACTGTTGTTCCAGCTGGGATATTGCCACTTCTTCCAACCTACATTTATTTGGACAAAGTTTAAATAAAAAAGGTAAAGAATGCGTCTGAAAGCAGTTTAAAAAAGGTACAAATATACAGGCTGATTCCATGTTTCACTACTTTTATTCTGAAATATTAAGTAGGCATTAAGAGAACACCTTATTCTAGTCCAGGTTCCTACTCTTAAATGTTGCTGACAGTAGGAGCTGATAAGCAACAAAGAATTATTAGTACCTACTGATATTTAGCTGGGAGATGGTCCCACTATGGGCCGAAGACATTTAAGAAAAACATTTAAGAAAACCATAGTTAAGTTTCTTTCAGTGTTCCAATTTATGGTACCTGTGTACAACAAGGACTCGTGAATGTGTAATTCATGAAAATCAGCATTTTCCTGGAAGAACACTATATTTTTAGAGAGAGAGAATTCTGACAACAACATAAATAGTAGCTACCATTTGTTAACCATTTATGTGTCAAGTATTTTAAATATATTTCTAATACAGGTAATTCCATGTTAGGTGTTATTCCCATTTATTCGGGGAATCTAAGACTCAGGAATGTAAAATAATTTTTCCAGTAGCATACAATAAAGGACAGAAGTGGGAGTCAAAAGCTAAAATGACTGCAGAGGATTTATTACTTTTATTTCATTCTAGCCATTTTAACACCTTTTAAGAAAATTTGATTTTCTTTGAATAGATATGGTATGAATGAAATGGTTTGAAACTCCCGATAATGAAAGTTTTGTAATAAAATATTTAAAAATGCATAAGCATACTTACCTCCATCTCCTAGTCCCTAACACATTTAAAGCATTAACTAAAGTCTAGGTTTACAAGGCTGGCAGATCAGAAACTATTTGATGGGCTCAGACATTACTCCTGCCATGAGAGGAACTGCTATCAGGGAGTGACTTTGGTTTTAACTGTGGGCCAACCAGCCAGGCTTCACCAAATAGAAAGTGAAGAAAACAAGCATAACCTACTAAAATATGTATATTCTTCACACACAGATTTTCTAAGTATACATATAAAAAGTTTTACTTTTGAGAGGCAGCAGAATGCCTGGGTCCAAATCACAGTTCCACATTTTCTAGTTCTGTGATCCCGGGCATGGTATTTCACTTCTCTGTGCCTGTCTCCTCACTTGCAATTATTTCCCCATCTATTATTTTTTAATTTTTATTTTTTAAAGATTTATTTATCCATACAAGCTGGGACGTACGCTAGAGGTGTGGCGGGCAGGTGAGAGGATTTACTAGAGATATAGTGGGGAGCAGAAAAGGCAGACCCACTGAAAAACATTGCTGAGGGGGGCAGCGGGCGAGACAGGAGAGGTCTGCTGCGCCATGTGGGGAGCTCCCTGGCCTGGTATCGAACTCATGCTGCAGTGGCTCTGGATAGCTTCATAGTGCCTCGACTTAACATGTTGTGCCACCTGGGAGGGACCCCCCCCAATCTACTATTATTAGTAGTAATATTTAGAGCAAAGGTGAGAGAGAAACAAATGAAGGACAGCTATAATTAAACATCAGATACAAGTAATGATTAAAGCTAACTTAGGTTTTCTCAATCCTTTTTCTGAAGAGACCCTTTGGTTCTCTAGGTACAGAAATGTACCTAGTAATTTGGGGTCAAAGGCCCTTAACAACACAAAGGCTGGGGCCTCCCTGGTGGCACAGCGGTTGAGCGCTGTGCTATGGAGCTGTCGGCAGCGTGCGATGCGAGTTCAATGCTCAGCCGGGGAGAATCCCACATGGAGCGGCAGACCTCTCCTGCCTTGCCGGCTGCTCCCCTCAGCAGTGTATTTCTGATCTTCCTGTTCTGCTCCCCACTCTGTCTCTGGCGAACCCTCTCGCCGCCCCACGCCTCTGGCCTGTACCCCAGCTTGTATGTATAAATAAATAAATCTTTAAAAAAAAAAACAACAAAAACACAACACAGAGGCCATAATGAAACCATCACCACGGCCATTAGAGAGGTGGGCTAGGCCAGTGAGTAAGAGTCCCCTGGAGCCAGGTTACCTCAGGTGAGTCCTCGCTATACCCAATTACTAACTTATAATCTTGGAAGGTTATTTAATTTTCATGTGACAGTTTCCTTCCATGCAAAGCAATAGTCATCATCATTATCAATACCATCACCATTATCAACACCATCAAATAATGTTTGTGAGGACTGAATGAGTTAAATTTATTAAGGATGTCTAGAAAAATAGCTATTATAATTTCTTTTTTCTATTACTAACATCATTACCACTACCCTATCAAACTTCTGTGTGCTTTATACCAAAGACGAAACATATTCTTTTTCAGTCTTTCCTGTTGCACCCTATTCCCAAAAGGACACTGATACCTGTTATCCTCAGATTTCTTTGCACGATGGTTTGTAGGATGGGGACTAGACATAACAGTAAGACGTTTTATACAATATGTTTTACACAATAAGAAGGCATAGTTCCTTAGCTACTTATACTTCCTTTTCCTTTCTAATTATAAAACACACATGCATAGGGTAAAATACAGAAATTCTGTAAATTTTAAAGGAAGTATTGTTTAAAAGTTAGCTTACATGAATTTTCATTAATCAATCTGTAAGTCCCTAGCTTTTAAAGAAACTAATTTTTATAAACTATTTGTAAAAGAGAATGTAATTTTCTTACTTCTGAGTATTTAATCTGTTCTTCTGAACATCTACTGACACGAATAGAAATAATGATTTTTAAAACCATCAGTTACCTTACAACAAAAAATGTATAATAGTATTTTGAACACTTGGAGTGTTACAAGAAATTCTCAAAAATTAAGCGGCAACAATCTATTTTGGTATTTCTAACTCATAATCTCTTTTGTTGACTTTTTTTTTGTTAGAATTTTATTTATTTATATATACAAGCTGGGGTACAGGCCAGAGGCACGGGGCGGCGAGAGGGTTCACCAGAGACAGAGTGGGGAGCAGAACAGGCAGATCAGAAATACACTGCTGAGGAGAGCAGCGGGCAAGGCAGGAGAGGTCTGCTGCACCATGTGGGATTCTCCCCCGCTGGGCGTCGAACTGGCATCGCTCAAGGCCCACAGCTCCACAGTGCAGCGCTCAACTGCTGCGCCACCGGGAAGGCCCTCTTTTGTTGAAATTTGCCACTATATGTAATAAACGCTCCTGTTGGGCCTCCCCGGTGGCGCAGCGGTTAAGCACTGCACTGTGGAGCTGTTGGCAGCGGCGACGCGAGTTCGACGTCTGGCCGGGGAGAATCCCACATGGCATGGCAGACCTCTCCTGCCTTGCCCGCTGCTCCCCTCAGCAGTGTATTTCTGATCTGCCTGTTCTGCTCCCCGCTCCTTCTCTGGTGAACCCTCTTGCCGCCCCGCACCTCTGGCCTGTACCCCTGCTTGTATGTATAAATAAAAAATAAATCTTAAAAAAAAAAAAATTAACGCTCCTGTTGGCAGAGAGCCTTTCTGAAGTGCTTTGTGAACTGTTAGTCAATCTTGGCTTAAAATAGTACTATAATAGATGTAAGATTACCCTTTCTGTCCTGTCAGCACAAAATAATCGTGTGTGATGTCTCTTCTGAACGACAATGTAGGTTATTCCAGGTTGATAGTCTTTCTCCAAACTGATGCAAGCTTCTCGAATTGCTAGTAGTTCGTAATATAATACCTAGAGAAGAAGACATGGAAAGGTTTGAGACAGTCAACTGTTCTCTGATACACACTTTAAAGTAAAATGGTTTAGGTTCAGGATTTCTTAATTCCATCACTTTACAGCTAAATATACGCATCTATTCCGTCTGTATTACCAGAGCATGGTCTTACCTATCAAGGCTTCCATTTTAAAAGGGAAAATCTAAGCCAGCATCATATTTTGACCTTATGACCTTTTAAACTTAAGTCTTTTAATGTGAGAACTAGACACATATTATAAACACTTCAATGACTTAATCATAGATAATGAGTATCAGGCAACTGACCTGCCTAAACTGTCCCTCTGAAACACCATCCCGATAAAAGATGATACGAGTGGGCTTGAATCGAGTTGATTTATAAAATTGAATGAGAAGTTCTCGAACCATGGAGGCCAAGTCTTGGATGATTTCCTGCCGCGGTCTCTGAACTCTTACTGTAGCACAGTATCTGCTTGGGTGTGCATCCATACTACCTACAACCTACGTCAGAAAAAGTAAAGAAAAGTAGAAAATACAATAAGCAATACTACATGAATATGAATTTCACCACAATAAAAACTGGGAAAGTACATGGGTTTCATATAATTGTGTTTTTTTTTTAAAGATTTATTTATTTATGCATACAAGAACTGGGGTGTAGGCCAGAGGTGTGGGGTGGTAAGCGGATTCACCAGAGACACAGTGGGGAGCAGAACAGGCAGATCTACTGAAGTACACTGCTGAGGGGAGCAGCGGCGAGGCAGGAGAAGGCTGCTGCACCATGTGGGAATCTCCCCGGCTGGGGAGCGAACTTGTGCTGCAGTGGCTGCGGATACCTTCACAGGCTGAGACTTAACCCACTGAGCCACCAGGGAGGCCCTGCTTTTTTTTTTTTTTAAGATTTGTTCATTTATCCATACAAGAGCTGGGGTGTAGGGCAGAGGTGTGGCGGGGTGAAAGGATTCAACAGAGACACAGTGGGGAGCAGAACGGGCAGACTAACTGAAATACACTGCTGATGGGAGCAGTGGGAGAGAGAGGAGAGGTCTGCTGCACCATGAAGGTTGGCTCCCTGGCCAAGGATTGAACTTATGCTGCAGTGGCTGGAGATAGCTTGAGAGTGCTGAGACTTAACCCCTTGCGCCATCAGGGAGGCCCTCTAATTTTGTGTTTTACTATAACCTTACTATTTATCAATGTTCATTTTTAGAGTAAACAAAAATTGGTAACTTCTACAAAAATCCTCTGATGACCAGAACGAAAGATCTAATATAAGGTCAAAATTAATTTTCCTGTAAGTAGGCTACACTTTACACCATAAGATTCTAACTTAGGGTCTCTGTAGTGGCACAATGGGTTAAGTAAGTCTCAGCACTATGAAGCTATCCACAGCTACTGAAGCACAAGTCCCATCCCTGGCCAGGAAGATTCCCACATGGCGCAGCAGACCTCTCCTGCCTCTCCCGCTGCTCCCCTCAGCAGTGTACTTCAGTTGATCTGCCTGTTCTGCTCCCCACTCTGTCGCTGGTGAATCCTCTCACCCCCACCTCTCATCCCTCACACCTCTGACCTACAGCCCAGTTCTTGCATGCTTAAATAAATAAATCTTAAAAAAAAAAGATTCTAACTTATAGATGTTGCTGGTAGGTCAAAGATTTATATGGAAAGAAAGGGACAAAAAAGACAAACATAAAAAAAGTAGGAAAAAGAAGTGAAAAAGGAGACCCATTCAAACCACTGATTTCTTATCTTACCTCTCATACTTTCCCAAACCAGAAATCATATGTAAGACTCTGGCATCATTTTAGAATAACTATGCTTCATAAATTTAAAAATTATTTTCCTCCCTTACTCTAGTAACCTAGACCAGAAGGTTTAAATCTATAGTCAGTCTGACTACGCTGTACTTTCGATCCTCAGATAAGTTAACTTGGTTTTGAGGGTAGCTATCTCATTTTCTTCTTTTATGCTTTTAAAAAATATTGTCATGTGTTTGGAGCAGAGGGAACTTTGAAGCATGAACTGAAAAGTTTACCTTGAATATAGTTACAATCACTTGCTATTACTGAAGCAAGATGTTTGGAATTAAAATATTTTTTAAAAGTCCATACATCATTCTGATTGAGGCCTAGGCTGAGAACAGCTTATCTTTCTTCCAGGGCAGTATTTATACCAACATCATGCTTCAAAAATGGAACTCTAACCGGGCCTCCCCGGTGGCGCAGTGTTAAGCGCTGCGCTGTGGAGCTGTTGGCAGCGGCGACGCGAGTTCGACGCCCAGCCAGGGAGAATCCCACATGGCGTGGCAGACCTCTCTTGCCTTGCCTGCTGCTCCCCTCAGCAGTGTATTTCTGATCTGCCTGTTCCGCTACCCACTCTGTCTCTAGTGAACCCTCTCACCGCCCCGTGCCTCTGGCCTGTACCCCAGCTTTAATGTATAAATAAAAAATAAATCTTTAAAAAAAAAAATGGAACTCTAACCATTTCTTTCTCCTGAATGGAAACTCACTGCTAAACAGTAAGCCCATACCTTTACTGATGGTACCAAAAACAAAACAAAATAGCTCACAAAAGCCTACTATAGCTCTACAGCCTGATATCCTATCTAACAACTTCCTGCATTTCTCAACACTTGCCAAACATCAGGTATTGCCATCTACATTTTAATTTATATCAATTATCATGGTAATATCTTTTTAACAATTTGTGACACTTATTACTTACATTTGTTTCTCACACTAGACTTCAGTTACTTGGGAACAGAAGTCACATAGCAAATAATAGATTCTGTTTATAAGACCTCTGTTAATCATAAAAGAAAGTGGGTATTTGGTAGAAATGAATTTAGTATTAAAGAACAATGTCTACTGGGCCTCCCTGGTGGTTCAGGGGTAAAAGTCTCAGCACTATCAAGCTATCGCCAGCCACTGTAGCATGAGGTCAATCCCTGGCCAGGGAGCTAACCCACATGGTGCTGCAGACTTCTCCTGTCTCTCCCGCTGCTTCCCTCAGCAGTGTATTTCAGTAGATCTGCCTGTTCTGCTCCCCACTCTATCTCTGGTGAACCGTCTCATCCCCCACACTTCTGGCCTATACCCAGCTCCTGTATGCATAAATAAAAGCAAATCTTGAAAAATAAACGAACAAAAAACAATGACTATCTAGAATTCCAAAAGAATTCAAATACGCTTAGTATTTCTTATAAGATGGCCCTAAAAGAGTATATTCAAAATAAATCTTTTGAATTTATCATTTTACCTTCTATAATAACATTTTTATGAAATCAGAGATGGCTTGATACTACTTCTATGACATTTGAAATGAAACAATTCATGTATAATATTAAGAATAAAAAGTAATGTAACTTAATAGATAAAAATAAATTTTCTTTACTTAATGAAAAGTTTTAGAAGATATTTTAATAGTACTACCATTTTCTAGAATAATTATGATTTGTCAGATTTTTAAAACTTAAAATTGACATAAAGACTACTTGGATGACAGAAAAAAACATAAGAATTCTTAGTTTAACTTCTGAAATTCATCAAGTATACTTACACATATTGACATTTTAAAAACACTGGCATTTGTTAAAATCAGGCCATTTTCAAACTGAATAAAATCTTACTTGGCTTTCAGAAATTTAAAGGAAATAAACTTAAAAGAACTGACACACAGGACCTCCCCGGTGGTGACGCGAGTTCGACGCCGGCTGTGGAGATTCCCACATAGCGTGGCAGACCTCTCCTGCCTCACCCGCTGCTCCCCTCAGCAGTGTATTTTGGTCGATCTGCCTGTTCTGCTCCCCACTCTGTCTCTGGTGAGCCCTCTTACCATCCCACGCCTCTGGCCTGCACCCTAGCTTGTATGCATTAAAAAAAAAAAATTCAATTAAAAAAAAAAAGAACCGACACAAAGTTTACAAATATAGAGGTAAGCAAAGATTTAATAGACAGATGTTAAAAGTAGGGATGGCAGTCTTAAAGAATTCAGGTACAAGGTATTAAACTAAACTAACTGGAAGCTATTTCATATTGAAGAAAATGCAGTCCATCAAATTTAAATGTATTGTATCTTTGTGTAAAAATGATGTTATTGAAATAAACTATCTGAGTTACAAATAACTGAAAATATACAATTATATGGAAAGTTAAACAGAAGTTAAAGTAGGATATAGAAAATCTGAGTGACATAAATTTAACAGATATACGGCTGACTTTTTTTTTAGAGATTTATTTATTTATGCATACAAGCTGGGGTGTAGGCCAGAGCTGTGGGATGGTGAGAGGATTCATCAGAGACAGAGTAGGGAGCAGAACAGGCAGATTGACTGAAATACACTGCTGAGGGGAGCAGCGGGTGAGACAGGAGAGGTCTGCTGCGCCATAAGGGAATCTCCCTGGACAGGTATCGAACTCATGCTGCAGTGGCTCTGGAGAGCTTCATGGTGCTGTGCTTAACCCGTTGTGCCACCAGGTAGGCCACAGTTGACTCTTGAACAACACAGGTCTACTTCTTTTGTTTTTAAGATTTATTTATTTATGCATACAAGAGCTGGGATGCAGGCCAGAGGGGTGGGTGGGGAGAAGACCCACCAGAGGCAGAGTGGGGAGCAGAACAGGCAGAGCCACTGAAACACACTGCTGAGGGGAGCAGAGGGCAGGACAAAAGAGGCCTACTCTGCCATCAGTGGGTTAGCTCCCTGGCCAGGGATCAAATTCAGGTCACTCAAGCCACAGCAATGATAGTGTGATAATGCTGAGATTTAACCCTTAGGCCACCAGGGAGGCCCACTTCTAAGTGTATCTGTTCCCAGGTTTGACATTCATAGACTCAACCAACAAACAAGCTCAGATGTGGACCCCTGGATACAGAAGGCCTACTATAAGTTACATGTGGATTTTCCCCTATGAGTGTGGTGGGTGCCCCTTATTCCCATTTTGTAAAGGGATAACTATACATAGAACATGCAGCTCCCAAATCAGAGAATAATCACTTTTTGAAAAACAACCTAAAGAAATAGAAGTTGGTTTCAAGGAAAATATCATTAAAACTTAAAAAGCTGAAGCTGACATGTTCAACTTTGTCTATATTTTAGGTAAGATAAAATTATCTAGGGATACTCACAGCAGCAATAGAAGGTTTTTTCCCATCACCTGCTGGTGGATGAGTGACATCAGCTCCCAAAAAGATTACTGGTTGCTGGAACACAGAAGGTCTTAAACACATTTTAAAAAAGAGTTAGATAATTCATTTCTTTCATTATCCACTTATCTGTTACACCCTATTGCAACACAACTGCAAATTGCTGACACAGCACAGAGAAAGTTCTATAGTTCTTATGCTTAAATTCTAAATTATTGTCTTAATTCCTGAATTTCTAGACAATGAAGGAAAAGCAATGAGTTTACCCAATGTCTTATTCAGAGCTGTTTTCTGATGCTGGTGTTTAAAGGCAACTGCTGTTATCATTCTTTGTAAGCATACAACGATAACCTTACTCATTAATCCACCACTTTATACCAATCTTTCTTTCTTTTATTTACATTTCCCCTTAGCGCTCAAGGAGAAAAGGAATCTCCAGGCCTTACACCGGAAGAGATCATGTGAGTGGCTGCTTCTCTTTCTCTTGCCTTTAGTTTGTGTATCATACAAATAATAATCACAAAGTGCTGGTAGTTCACCTTATTTTAAAGCAACTGTGTCTTAGTTCTTGGACTTCTTGATAAAATTCTACATCTCATTTATGAACCTCCTTTCACATTTAGTAGGGACTGGAAGTAGTAGACACAGAATGGAAAAGCAGGAAAAGATCTTATGTGTCAAAACACACGGCCATCCTTATTTTCATGTTGATTTGTGGTGCGTACTAAAACAAGGTATTTCGCTTTTTTTGAGACCTAGTTGCTTCAACTTATAAAAGGAAACCTGTTGCTCAGCCTCTTCCCCAGGAAGTGACAGTCTCCATGTCTCAGACTTGCTGAAAGCCCTCAGACAAGGTGACAATCTGACAGTAACACCTGTTGTCCCTCTGACTGCAGCAGGGTCGATGTGATTTCTTGACATGACCCCCATTCTAAGTGAGCAGTTTCATCAACTGCTAAGCAGTTTCAGCAGGTTGAAGATGACTATCAGATAATGAGAAAAATCTTCAAATCGGGCTTTTTAGTAAGAAAGAAATAATGCTCTTAATGCTTCCTAGCTAAGAGGTATTTTGCATGAAAAATGAAAATGAAGGTGGGTAGGAATTTTCACAAGGGAATCTCTTAACCTTGCCAAGCCAAGCTTCAAATTTTTGTCAAAATGTATGCTTGTCTCTCACAGCAGGTAGGAGTCACAGAAGACGTGACTTACACAAAGCATAGCTATGGCAATATACAGGAAAGGGGAGACAAAAAATGATTACTTTTAGTGAGTATTTTATCTTACCTTTGATGAGGTACAAGAATATTATTGATCCCTCCAAGTTTAACATTTATCTTTAGGCACAGATTTGAGAGAGTCTGAGGAGAAGTTTTTATTACATTCTTCACTTGAACACACTGTGTAGCCATACCCAAAAGTGTGTCTCCTACACGTTTCACTTCCGCTATGGAACAAATACAAATACCTCTAGTCAGAAAAAAGATAAAACTTTACTAAAATTAAGCTACTATGTTTCTCCCCTTGAAATACACTCTTGTGGGCCTCCCTGGTGGCCCAGCAGTTAAGCTCTGCGCTGTGGCGCTGCTGGCAGCGGTGACGAGAGTTCGACGACTGGCCAGGGAGATTCCCACATGGCATGGCAGACCTCTCCTGTCTCAACCGCTGCTCCCCTCAGCAGTGTATTTCTGTCAATCGGCCTGTTCTGCTCCCCCACTCTGTCTCTGGTGAACCCTCTGGCCAGCCTGCGCCTCTGGCCTGTACCCCAGCTTGTATGCATAAATAAATAAATCTTAAAAAAAAAAAAAGAAATACACTCTTGTACTATAGGATACCAAAAGTTATACCAATACAAAAACAATACTGTTTAAATATCATATAGTTCCTTCTTATCATTTGTTGTACTCGCTTCAGTAATCTTCTCATTTATATTATTTAATGCAGAGGTAATTAATTACAGCATATGTATAGCTTTCAATCTTATTCTTTAAAAATACAGAGTTATTACAGTGCAAAGAGGGTTTCTGCTCCACTCCCCCACCCTACTCCCATTGTTACAGGTACCATGAAAGGCTCAGTATACATAACCTCTTAGATATAAAACACATGGAAAACATTTTGAAATCAATACTGAGAACATACTAAATATTCTATTTTGCAACTTGTCATTTTTCACTTAATAATATAGTATGTTCTGAGTCTTAATATATAGATTGGCTTTATTATTTTAACAGCAGCAGTTATTCTGTTTTTAAATGCCATGAGGTGTTTAACAAGTCATACCCTGGAGTATTTTTAGCTTGTTCCAGATTTTCATTATTTCAAACAATGCTATGAATAATATCCCTGTACATTTATTTTTGTTTGGTTATGTAACTATAGTTTCAGGATGACTTTCTACAAGTAGAATTGAAGGGCCATAGGTAAATACATTTAGCATTTTTATAGATACTGATAAACGCCTTCCAAAAAGTTTATTCATTAGCTCAACAAGTAGTTAAAGTGCAACTAATATATACTAGCACTGTGCTGGGCTCTGGATATGTAATGATGAATTAAGAGAAACACTGTTCTTGCCCTCAGAGTTTATAGCCTAGTCAGAGAAATAAGCATTAATTAAATAACTGCCAAATTTAACTTACAACTGTGAAAGCAACATAAATAACAGGTACAAGGTGCCATAAGACAATAAAAGTGAGAGAATTTGACCTTGTCAAGGGGGTTAGGCAAAGCTTCTCCAAAGAAGGGCTATCTGAACTAAAATTCAAAAGAAGAATGTGCATTTACTTGGTGAAGGGTGGAAGGTGGGTTATGAGAAGCAATACAAGTAGAAGGAAGAGGATGAGCAAAGAGTTCCTGTGGGAAAAAAGAATATACAGTGAGATGAATCCTGAAGAGGCAGGAAGTCATCGATTTGAACACATAATCCTTTGAGAGACTTTCTTAAATACCAATTGCAAAATGAAAAACTACTGAGGTGGGGGAGACGGAAGGGAATAAATTCATATTTTATTTTAAAAAGACCTCACTGGATTTTAATTATAGCCTCCAACATGCAAAAGGTTTGGAAGTCATCACTCCAGTCCAAACAGCAAGAAAAATGCTGAATAAACTGAAAATCAATGACTTTTCTTAGCTCCATCGAAGAAATGAGGTCACAGAGCAAACTGCCTCCTCCAAAACAGGTGAATATGGAGAATCACAGCCAAGATCAGTTTATTGGAAGCAGAAGTCAATAAAGCCAGTGCCTGGTAGGAGCAATTATATAGATGACTCCTATAACTCAACAAGAAAAAAATCCAATTAAAAAATGGCCAAAGGACTTGAATATACATTTCTCCAAAAAAAGACAAATGGTCAATAAGCACAGGAAAAGATGCTCCACATCATTAATCATTAGGGAAATGCAAATCAAAACCACAATGAGATACCCTTTCACACCCACTAGGATGGTTATTCCTAAAAAAACTAAAAATGACAAGTGTTGGTGAAGTCATGGAGAAATCAGAACTCTTGTGCATTGCTGGTGGGAATGCAAAATGGTACAGCTGCTATGGAAAACAGTATGGCAACTTCTCAAAAAATTAAACAGAATTGGGCCTCCCTGGTGGCAGGCTGGTTAAGCGCTGCGCTGTGGAGCTGTCGGCAGCGGCAATGCGAGTTTGACGCCTGGTCCAGGAGATTCCCACATGACTCGGCAGACCTTTCCTGCCTCCCCCGCTGCTCCCCTCAGCAGTGTATTTGTCGTTCTGCCTGTTCTGCTCCCCACTCTGTCTCTGGTGAACCCTCTTGCCATCCCACGCCTCTGGCCTGTATACCCCAGCTTGTATGCATAAATAAATATATCTTTAAAAAAAATTAAACAGAATTACTATTTACCCCAAAATTTCACTTCTGGCAAATACATCTCTAAGAAGTAAAAGGAGGACTGGAACATACAGCTGTACAATCATGTTCATAGCCTCATTATTCACAACAGTTCAAAGGTGGAAGTGAGCATGTGTGCAATGATGGACAAATGGGTAAACAAAGCGTGATGTATATAGTGGAATATTATTCAGCCTACAAAAAGGGAGAAAATTTTACACAACCTAAATTAACCCAGAGGACATTATACTAAATAAAATAAATCAGTCACAAAAGAATATTCTATGATTCATTTATATTAGGTAGCTAAATAGTCAAATTCATAGAGACAGTAAATAGAACAGGTGTATTTAGGGACTAGGGGAGGGAAGATGTAGGCTAAGTGTTCAATAAATATGAAGTTTCAGCTAGGGATGATGAAAAAGCTCTGGACATGGGTGGCAGTGGCAAAACAATGGGAATTATTTAATTCCACTGAGCTGTATACTATATGTAAAAAGGAAAACTATAAAACTACTACAAGGTAACAGAAAAAACTTAGATCACTTTGGACTTGAAATGAGTTTTTAAATAAAACACACCAAAAACATGATCTGTGATAGAAAAAATTGGCAAGTGAACTTTATTAAAATTAAAAACTTGTGCTCTATGAAAGAGCTGTTAAGGGAGTGAAAAGACAAGCCACAGACAGTGAGAAAATATCTGCAAAATATTTGATGAGGAACCTATATCCAAAATACATAAAAAAAACTTTTAAAATTGAACAGTAAGAAAATAAACACCCCAGTTGAATTGGCGGTGGGTAACCTATGGGGAATACACTATAATGTAAAAGATATAAATAATAACATACACACACACACACACACACACACACACACACGTATATTAAAAAAAATGGACACAAGCAGCTGAAGCACTCTCCTTTGCTCCTTCAGTGTGGAAGGATGTCTATGTTGAGGAGACTAACTTCTATGACTTCCAGGGCTTTGTGGAAACCTCAAATGCAGGGCCTTCTAGTTAAGCATCTGCGATTTCCTATTGTTGGAGCATTCACTGTGTTCTGAGGGTGGCAATTTTCCTTAAGTTTGAAACAAGAAAGAAGACATATGCAGATTTCTATAGAAATGATGATTCCATGAAAGATTTTGAGGTGATGAGGAAGGCTGGTTATCATTCAGAGGGCAAAGTGATATTGAAACATAAACCTCCATGGGAGTTTGTCACTGACTTGTATTCCTGAACTATGAAATGTGACTATTTGGACTAAGAAATAGTTTTTTTGATACATAAACAAATACCATGGGGAAAAAAGGGCAAAAGATTGAAATAGACACTCTGGCAAAGACAAGACGTTAAATAAACATATGAAAAGATGTTCAACGTTAATTATCATTAAGAAATCATAAGTTCAAATGAGATAGTATTACATACCTATTTGAATGGCTAAAATCCAAATAAAACAATCCAAAAACCAAACAAACAACTGACAATACCAAATGCTGGAGAGGACAGAGCAATAGGAACTCTTATCCACTGTTGCTGGGAATACCAAATGGTAACAGCCATTTTGGAAGACAATTTGGCAGTCTTACCAAATGATAAAGCAATTGTACTCCTCCTACTTGTTTACCCAATCGAGTTGGAAACTTATGCGCACACACCCTGCACATGAATGTTTATAGTAGCATTATTCATAATGCTAAAAACTGAGAGCAATCAGTATGTTCTTCAATAGATAAGTGGATAACAAACTGCAGTACATCCATATGAATATTATTCAGCATTATAAAGAAATGACTTACTGAGCCATGAAAAGACAAGTAGGAACCTTAAAAGCATATTACTAGGCAAAAGAAGCCAATTAGAAAAGGATACATACCATAGGACTCCAACAATATGACATTTTAGAAAAGGCAAAATTATAGACAGATAAAAAGACCAGTAATTGTTAGGGATCTGAGAGAGGGAGGGAGGAATGACTAGACAGAGCAAGGGGGATTTTTAGAGCAGTGAAACTATTCTTTGATCCTGTAACAGTAAGATATCACGTAATGCATTTGTCAAAACCCACAAACCTGTACAACATGGAGCAGACCTCAATATAAACTGTGGACAACAATTTATCGATATTGGTTTATTATGTCCCCACTAATCCAAGATGTTAATAGAGAAAACTGTATGGAGGGGAATATTTGCTCAATTTTTCTGTAAATCTAAAACTGCTATAAAAAACAAATTCCATTAATTAAAAAAAATTACACTGGAAACGTGTAAAGAATGGACTGAAAGTTAACTAGAAGGAATGCAGGAAAGAATAAGTTTGGAAGCTGTGATAATGCCAACTACCTCTCTTATCAGTGGTGCAGGAAGACCAAATTTATTCACAGTTTTGCAAAAAATGGGTACTGTCATTGTTGGTGAAAATAACGCAACATGGGCCTCCCTGGTGGTGCAGCGGTTGAGCGCTCGGCTGTGGAGCTGTCAGCAGCACGATGCAAGTTTGACGCCCAGCCTGGGAGAATCCCACATGGTGCGGCAGACCTCTCCTACCTCACCGGCTGCTCCCCTCAGCAGTGTATTTCTGATCTGCCTGCTCTGCTCCCCACTCTGCCTCTGGTGAACCCTCCTGCCGCCCCATGCTTCTGGCCAGTACCCCAGCTTGTATGTATAAATAAATAAATCTTAAAAAAAAAGAAAATAATGCAACATAGTTTATAATTCTTTAATGATTAATGAGGCTGAACATCTTTACATAAGAAAATTGATCACTTGTTTTTCTGTTTTATGTCCTTTGTCTATTTTCCAGTTTTCCTTTCCTTGCTGATTTACATATTCTTTTGAGTTTATCACCTGTTTTATCACAACTTTAAAAAACATCTTTTGAATTTTATAACCATTTAAATCACTGCATATTATTTTATCAACAAACTATAACTTGCTCACTGTTTATAACCCATTCTTAGCAGCTTTTTAAATATTAGACATTATGAAAATTTTTTGCATAGAAAATTTTCTACATTTTTGTTATCTTTTCATTGAACATGCTTTTTGGAATTGGAAACAGTCTCAACAGACTAAAAATACATTGTTTTACTTTTAAGGGAAAGGATATTATCAATTTATACTGCCATCAGCAATGTATTAAAATACTAGATTCACTACATACTCAAGATCACTAGATATTAAGTTTTAAGAAATATATGCTAATATAATAGCTTAAAAACTTCCCTCTTACTTATCTATACTTTAATTATTGGTAAAAAAAACATATATTTACTTGTTTTGGTCTTTATTGAGAAGTTCTGGTTTTTCTAGTTTTTATTCTTTGTTCATTCAGCTAAAAGAATATAGCAATCTTTTCTCTCTGAATACAACAGATCTATATGAAAATTTTAATTAATAAAAAAACAGCTTTTGTTATCTCCATTTGCTACAAATATTTTTCACATTCTATTGGTTTTCTCTGAATTTTAGTTATAGATTTGTGACATATATAAAATTTAATTTTTTTGGAGTGAAATAATAATTATCCTTTGGGAATAATTCTATCATTTACAAGCCTAAAACACCATTATTAGTAGCAGTTAAAAATTACTTTGTTTTTCCATGATTCAATGATTTATATTTAACTTAGTAATCTTACAAAACTTTCCTTTGTTTACAATAGTAACTAACATTTCCTGAGTATTTACTATATGATAGGTGCCATTCTAGACCTATTTATATATGTACGTGTACTTATTCCTTACAATTACTTGCATGAGTTAGGATTATTAGCATACTACATTGACAGCGAGTGGCCTAACGCTTGTGAAGTTAAGTAACTCAGATCACACAAGTAGTACTCCTGGCAGTACTTGGTATTAAGCAGCAGAGTTTGACTCCAGTGTGTGCTTTTTAACCACTACATTATACTTGTACTCAAGTTATCTTAATTAATTTTAACAGCTCTTCCCTTAACAACTATTTTGTAATGCTTCCTTTACTGAAATTCTTTTCACGGGGTCTCTTTTTGGTTTAGTTTGCTCTATTGACTTGTCTTTTTAAAGTAAGAGAACATTTATAGCTTATATCTTATATAGCTATAGGATGTTTTAAAGTTTTACAATATGGTTTTATCACAATTCTAAAAGGAATGTATTTGGGGAAAATGCTATCTGAAGATATCCTTACCATACACTGGTGTCTTCCCTGGCAAGATGACGATAATGAGCTGTAGCCCAGAGTAGGTGTTCTTGAGATGCCGGAACATGGGCTCCACGCTGTCTGCCCCCTGTGCGTATTTGCAGAAGCAAGGCTGACCCTGGATGGGCATCCCTGCATCTTTAGAAATCTTTCGCAGCTGGTCTGTGAAACCCCTAGAAGGAAAATCACTAAAAATAAAAACTGTCTGATCATAAATACCTACCAACTAGTAAAGGAAAGTTTGGGGAAAGGCTAGTGAAAAATTAAGCAAGGATTTGTGAGCTCCACATGTGAAGAGTGCCCCAGACTACTGATGCTGATAAAGGGCAACAAGGGTTAGTAATCTATTATTGCAAACTATGAACACTACTGTACAATCATGTAGCATTTTATATTATAGTTTAAAAAGAGCATTAGTAATAGGGTATGCTGTTTAAGAGCTCAGCTCTAGAATTAGCACTATGGGTTCCAATCCTAGTCCAGTTATTTCCTAGCTACAAAGTTTTATACAAAACTTTTACTTTTCCTCATCTGTAAAGTAATTACTTCAATTGTATGTTTGGTGTAAAGATTAAATGAGATAATTCAAGTCTTTACTTAGCACACTGCCTAAGATAAGGCATAAGCTAGAAAAATCTTAATTATTGTATATTTTCTAATTTGAGCTACACAAGATTCATAAAAAAATGTGTAGGCCAGGTATTATTCCCAATTAAAAAAACCAGGAATAGTTTCAGGAATATTAAGTATTTGGTCAAGGTAAAATAGCTGGAAAAATGGCAGAGAGAGAAATGTGACCTAGCCCAGAGTTTCTTTCCATCATATCACCTCCAATAGGCTAGCAGGAAAGATTGTGTCCTCGAGGAGGTGGGGGGTATACATATACACACAATTTATGTACATTTTACATGAAAACATTTAAAAACAAGGAAGGAAGAACTTTAATATAATCTTATTCCACAGTGAAAAAAAACCCTAAAAGACCAATTATTTCATATTTAAATAAAATTTTGTATTTTGCCTAGGATAAAAGAGCATGAGGTTGAGGTTTAGTAAAAACTTTACTTGTTTTTAAAACAAATATGGTTCTCTGCCAAAGGTCTGAGTTATCTTTGCTCAAAAACATTTTGATTTCCTCAGGACAGAGATATGCAGTGATTTCCTTCTTCTTTTCCTTACTAGTGTTTAATTCAAGAGGTATGCTGTTGACTCTTGTCAGCCAGCCTGAACAAGAGCTGTAGCCCAGTGATTCTGTAACTTCTATCCAGTCATGAGCAATAAACGTGAAATGAAAAGACAAACTCTAAGTCTGATGAACAACTGAGGTATTTTCTTTGGTCTCTCTTTGGAGGTCAAGTAAGATAACTTATAGTAAACTATTCTTACAACATCTTACTTGAAAGAAAGCATATTGGGCCTCCCTGGTGGCGCAGCGGTTAAGCGCTGCGCTGTGGAGCTGTCGGCAGCGGCAACGCCAGTTCGACGCCCAGCCAGGGAGAATCCCACACGGTGAGGCAGACCTCTCCTGCCTTGCCCGCTGCTCCCCTCAGCAGTGTATTTCTGATCTGCCTGTTCTGCTACCCGCTCTGTCTCTGGTGAACTCTCTTGCCGCCCCACGCCTCTGGCCTGTACCCCAGCTTGTATGTATAAATAAAAAATAAATCTTAAAAAAAAATATTTAAAAAAAAAGAAAGAAAGCATATTAAAAACTTTGGAGAAAAAAATGTATTAAGTGATCATTAAGAAATATACTTAAGAGATTTGGAATTAACAAAAAGGAATGAACAGAATTAAACATATATATATATACATATTTTCTTTCTTACATGAAGGAGGCAAGGCAAATTCTGAATTGATTGGGGTAAATTGTTTTCTATACTACTCAAGAACTATTTATTATGGGCATATATGCTATTGGCTCTATTAGTTAAGATTTAAATTAGACAATAATTATTTTCTTAAGAAAGTCAGACTCCAGGGGAAAGATAAGAAATTTACACAAATAGTTTTAACACAATTCTATTTTATGCAGAAAATGACAAGTGCAAATAGAGAGGATAGTGATAAAGCAGCATGTTTAGAGTTAAGAGAGATTACTTCTCTAGCATCACTAGGCACAGAAGATTGGATATTGTTCACATGGGGAGAGACAGAAAGCACTCAGTAAAGAGAGGGTGAGTGGAAATGGAAAAAAAAAATACAGGAAGATAGGAATACAGTGTTTTCATTTCTTTGTCCAGAAATATGAACACAGAGAAAGGACATAAAAGCAGGTGAAAGAGTTTAAATGTTACACTAATTGTCAATGTTACAGGTGTCCGTCCCCCTTGTCCATGGGGGATAGGTATTTATCAATTCTAATGGTGTCTTCTCTGCATTACGTCCCCCAAATTTATAAGCCTCAGTACATGCCTGAAATTATGGATAGTATTAAACTCTAAACAGCAAGTCCTTGAATAGTATAATTTCACTTTAATGCTGATGAGGAAAAAATAATTGATTCTTAGCAGGGCCACTATTTCTATGGACTTGGTATGTTCTCCCCATGTCTACATGGATTTTCTCTGCATATCTGGTTTCCTACTACATCCCAAAGATGTGTAAATGAAGTTAGTGGGCAAGTCAGTGGTCCAACCTGAGCAACTGTGAGTGTGGGTGTGGCCTGTGAGTCCAGTCTAGATTTGGTCCCATTTTATACCCTGGATTTAGCCACATGAAACCCTGAATTGGAATAAGTGGATTAAAAATGCATGAATGGATGAAAACAAGCTATTGCTTAATATTAGAAGTGGCTTGGGTCCTTATTCAGAAGTTTGGTGATTTTTTTCTTTTCACCAGAAATATGCTATAGGAACTTAACTTGTTTATATCAATAAGCCTCTGGCAAAACTGCTTTGGTTATTTGTTATTTTATTTAAAGTTGTAATTTCCAAGAAAATATCAATGACATTAAGAGAGGATTTACTGTACATACTATGTTTTTTTCATATACATTCATACCTATGATAATTTAACTTGTAATTTAGACATAGTAAGAGATTAATAACTTACAATAAAAGAGAACCATTATAACATACTCTAATAAAAGTTATGTGAATGTGGTCTCTTTCTCTTAAAAACCCTTCCTGAATATATTATATTTGGACTGTACTGATCAGGAGTAACTGAAACCTCAGAAAGCAAAACCATGGATAAGCGGGGCACTACTGTATTCTTTGTCAGATGAGCCTAAAAGTTCTGGAGGGTAGTTACAAGTGGAGCTGGTACTTTTCTATGACAACATGGCACCTCAAAGTGACAGTAAAAGCCCTTGAGACTGCTAAAGTCCCAAAGAGTTGAGAGTTCCAGAGAAGAGGAGATTAAAAAAAAAAAAAAAAAGAAGCCGAACTGATAATGTGAGCAAGAAAGGCAAGAGTGGAGAAGATGTTCAGAAGGTGGTCAATCTAATGCTGTATAAATTTGCAGAAAATAATGGCTGAGAAGAGACCATTAAAATTGATAAACACAAAGATACTAGAGACCTTGTAGGAATTAGCTTCAGTAGAGAACTATGTACTTCAAGGAAGGGAGAGACTGGAACTCTGAGAGAATAAATTAGGTAAGCTGAAAACTGAAGATTTTTTGGGTTTGTTTTAAATTAAAGCTACATGTTGAGGAAAAGAGTCTGCGGAAGAGGCAATGTGGAGAGATTGAGGTCATATGTTGGGATGGAAGGAAGTGGAAATGGGGAGTATAACCATACTTTTAAGGAATTCAATTGCAAAATAAAAATCTTATATAATCTTCACTCAGTAGGTAGGTCTTATTACCTAATCCCCAATTTTAAAAAGTTAAAAACATAATGAGATTAAACAAATTATCTACAGCAGTAAAGCTAGGAAGAGGTAAACATATTTGCCATCAAAAAAATCAGTGATACTCCTGCCATGCCCCACATACACTATATTAGGATGCCTAAAGAATGAATCAATGACTTTACCTTGATTAACAAATTCAAGAATCTTTAGTGATTAAATAAACTCCATATTGAGGCAACACTGGTTAAACACTGGCTGATTAATTTAAACTTGAAATACAAAATCTAAACACAAAAGGTCCTTAAGCCAAATTAATGATAGGCCTTACTTCAGTATTTCTTCTCTGCACTGCCTCTGTGTGGCAAAGCAAGCTATAGCCCACATTTTGATTTCAACTCCTGTGTGGAACTGTTTCCCTCTCATGTCCCATACTCCATGGCTTGGTGTTGCTACTGTCCGATTCTACAGAAAAGGGTGGAAGAGAAATAAGAAGGCAAAAAAAAAGGACAAAAACTTAAAATACAATTTCAGTAGCCGAAAATAAACATTTTGCAGAACTGATGTATATCTATTTACATACAACAGGTTGTTCTGAATCAATAGTCTATATTTTTATCATAGAAAAATAAAAATCCTACTGAACTCAAGCATAGGTAGTCACCTTGAAACAAAGAAAAAAATGTTGGAACAATAGAACATTTTCTAAATTCCAGATTTGGCTCTGATGCCCTTCTTCCCACACACAGAAACCATAGGTCTATAGGTAAGAATCTCTCAAGAGGCTTACCCGGCCCCCATACTGCAACATAGGTGCTGGAAGCACACGTCCCGTCACATGGGCCATTTCATCCCGAACTTTAAACTGAAACTCCTGAACAAATGGATCTGTTTCATAATTTGCACTTCTTACCTGACAACAGAAAAGGTTTGCAGTTACTTTCAAAATTCCCCCAAATTCTCCTATTATACTCATTGGAATCCTCTGTTCTTTTTCTCCACTACGTCAATAATCTTTTATAATAGGTCTAGTTTATGGTGCCCAAACTGCAGGAAGTGTGTGAACCACTTGGCAATTTATAGAAAATTTTAGTGTATTAGGTTGAATAATAAGAAATTTCAATTATTTATGACGAATGCAAATGGCAACTGAATTTAATGTATTTTGGGGAGGGTGATCTATAGATTATGAGAAATATGTAACCTAAAAAAAAAAAAAGGGTGAGAAGGCCTCCCTGGTGGGGCAAGGGGTTAAGTCTCAGTCTATAAAGCTATCCACAGCCACTGCAGACCTCTCCTATCTCACACACTGTTCCCCTCAGCAGTGTATTTCAGTCAATCTGCCAGCTTTACTCCCCACTCTGTCTCTGGTGACTCTTCTCATCTGCCCGCCCTCCCATCTCTGGCCTACACCCCAGCTTTTGTATGCATAAATAAATAAAATCTTAAAAAAAAAATGAAAAAGGTAAGAACCTCTACAGACTCTAGACATATACTATTAAAGTTTATTTTATGTAGAGTTTGATAACAAATATTTTGGTAATCCTAAGGCTCTTCCCCCTAATTACTTGATTTATAATTACAAGTTATAAATTTAGAAGGCTAGTGTGATAATCGAGAGCAGGAACTCTAGAATCAGAACATACAGGGATTCAGATTCTGTCACTTGCTTAGCTATCTGGATTTAGGCCACCTTTTAGATTTCTGAGTTTGAGTTGTATCCTTTATAAAATGAAGATTATACAAAATCTACCTTTTTTAGTCATAAGGTTATCATGATTATTTACAAAGCATTTAGTACCACGTACATCACACAGTGAAGTCATGTAGTGCTTGTTATTGGTAATAAGGTATGAGCTGACAGGGACATGGTTCTTTAGTAGTTCACCCTTAAATGGCTTTATTTCCCATGTCTAGGGTAGGTACTAACCAATCTGCTAATTTCCTCTTGTCTATCTGGTGCAGATCTTGCCGTGGCTTTGATCATGGTGGAAGTCTGATTGTCTGTGAGCTTCTTGATACATCGCTGCCCTGCCACAATATTACAGACCTACAAATGAAAAACAGTTTTGTTGGAGATGTACAGATCTTTTTTTAAACTCTCAGTGTTACTTACATGTGAAACTAAAGCTTAAAATCTATTTTGTTAAACTTAATAACATGTTAAGTAAAAAAGTAATAGACAATACTTCTTTCCAGTATGATTACATTGAAATATGAATGGACTAAAAAGAAGTATACCAAAATGCCAACAGCGGTTATATCAGAATAGTTGTATTGTGGATGAATTTTTTTCCATATTATTTTTTTATTTTTCCATATACCAACAATTTAGAATAAATTAAAATAAACAGTTCAAATTCCCAAATAAATGTGAGATTATGAAGTAAGTTATTGGCCATAGGAGACCCTAGCAGAATTATGAGTAAGAAGATACTAATAAGCAGCCTGAACACATTACTTCTAGTGGCAGGTAGGTATGTTTCTGCTCCTGCCCCACTTGCAGACAGGGAAGGTGTGGGTACTTCAGCTGAAGAGTATATTTTTCTCTGAAATACTGTGCTACTGTTCTCTCCACAGTTTGACCATTTTCTAACTGTAATGGAAAGCTGAAAAAAAAAAAAGTAGACATTAACAACCTTCATCTCATTATGAGTCAGCAAAACTCTGAATCCACTAACTAAAGCAAGCTGCCTCACATCATCTCTGCTCTGACAAATACCAGCTTTTCTTACGTTTGGTGACTGGCAGGCCTTCTTGTTACATTACAAACACGGTATTTCCGTCTCATTGTTCCACAATGAGTCACTTCAACCTTCAAACCTGTTCCCAACAAGAAAAACCGAGGTTATAAAACTGTCACATGCAAAGTATTTATAGTTATAAAGCCTGTTCAGTACCATAAAAATTCAAATTCTAAGCAGACAGAAAATCTGTGATACAGAATATGAGATATTAAACAAAAGATTTAATCTATAACATTGCTAATAATGGTTACAGTTATGGTAGTTTTAACTCTATAACGTTTCCTATCTTATCAAACTCTCCACATTAAAAAATAGAAATCATAATATTTTCAAAGTCTGTAGGTTAAGGGACAAAGTTCTCCATTAACAAAAAAAAAAACCTCTTTATAATAAATTCAGGTATTTATGCTGGGAGAGGGAAGGAGAAATGAAAAAGGAGTTGCAATAATTTTCAAGATATTCTATACTCTTCAAACTATGTGATTTTTCAATAGCCCAGTCATCACATACTGACTGAAGATCAGAATTTTCTGAAGCCCAAGTGGGAATTTCTTTAAAATGTTTTAAGGCATAAACAAACAAACAAACAAAACTCAAGGCAACAAAACTCACTTCATAGAAGTTGAGTGATAATTTTGTTCAGTTATAATATACTGACACAGCTCTCCTACTACTGTTGATTAGAAATCAAATGCTACTAAAATAGTTCCTAGAGCAGGTGATCTCTACTTTCTTACGGAGACCCTTGATCCCTTTGAGAATCTGATGAAGGCAAAAGACTCAGAAAAATGCACATTTACATAATTTAGCATATGATTTTAGATATCCCTGCATCATTGCAGTTCATCTGTGGACATTAGGGTTTGAGGATCCAGGTCTACTTTAGATAGTGAGGCAATGGGCTTGTAAATCACTGTCTGAAATTTTTGGGGATAAATTTTTTTTTAAAGATTTATTTATGCATACAAGCTAGGGTACAGGCCAGAGGCGTGGGGAGGTGAGAGGTTTCACCAGAGACAGAGTGGGGAGCAGAACAGGCAGAGTGGTGGAAATACACTGCTGATGGGAGCAGTGGGCAAGGCAGGAGAGGTCTGCCACGCCATGTGGGAATCTCCCCTGTGTGGGCATTGAACTCATGTGTCCCTGCTGATGACAGCTCCACAGCGCAGCACCTAACCGCTGGGCCACCAGGGAGGCCCATAAATTTTCTTAAGTGGTGCTGTCCAAAAGAAATTTCTGAGATGATGGAATGTTCTACATATATGCTAATATGGTAATCACTAGCAATATGTATTACTGAGCACATGAAATGTGGCCTGTGTTTGAGAACCTGAAATTTTATTTAATTTACATTTAAATAGCTACTTGTGGCTAGTGGCTACTGTACTGGCCAATGTAGTCTTGGAGCTACCTAAAGATGAGTAACAGACACAGTAGCTACTGATAACATAAGCAACTCCATTGCTATAGCAGAAACCCCAAAGGGAAAAGAAAATCTAAAAAGAGGTCAATGGAGGGCCACTTTTTGTTCTTTGATAACATTTATGGTTATTATTTTTTAATTATTTCCCTTTTATATTTGTGATCCCTGTACTGCAGTGATTCTCAACTACAGGCATTTTGCCTTTTGGGAACATCTGGTAATGTCTGTATTATTTTGATTGTCACGATTGGAGCAGTACTATTGAATCTAGTGGATGTTAGATTTAGGGGTGCTTGGATCCAGAGACACTACTAAATATCCTACAATACTACAATATTACCTCCCACCCCCAACCACAACAAAGAATTATCCAGCCCAAAACATCAACAGCGCCAAGGTTGGGAAACTCTGATATACAGAGCTTATTTTCCTGTCTAAGAATATCAACTGCAGTACCAAGCATGAAGTTCATTCATAGGAATATTTTCTTCTGATACAGCAGCACAAATTAGCATGTTAAATGGACACAGTCCACTGTGCCAGGTTGGTGTGGACTTTTCTTGAGGAGCACTCCTGACTGAGTCAGTGAAAAATAGTTTTTAATAGTAACTGCCTTTATAAAACTAATATTTTAGATCAATTAAAGCATTTACTATGTCTCTATTGTAAAGGAGACTAAAATTATTATATTTTGGGGGGGAATAACAGAAAAATTTAGAACAAATTTCTGTTACCTATACCACTTAGATATTGGGTTTTCAAGTCTTCCCCTTGAATTAAAAACATTAGTAAGGTTCTATAAATTTCTAAATACCAATATAAATTGGTAATTTTAAATATATGGTCATTTTTTAAATCATACACGTCACCCCAAATTTCTGCTGTTTAACTATGATGATTTATTGGACAAAGAAACTACCTTAAAGTTGTTATTAAATACTCAAGAAAAATTTCAACGAGAACCAACTGAATATACTAAGGAAATCTATCAATTATAGTATTTAGTATTTTGTGTTAGTATTTTCAGTTATCATCAAATTCCTGATGCAAGCTAAAAATTAAACCCAATATACAAGACAACACACCTAACTTTGACTGTCTTGAGTAACTGTAGCAGGAATACATGATGTACTTAAAAAACCCTCTTAATATAAAAATCTTGACTTTGAAAAAGAAAAAAAACATAAGTTTGTCAATTAAATTCAACTCAGATTTTTCTATCCCAAATCTGGGGAGCACAGGTGCCTAAGAACTAGACCCAAATCCAGGGATTAGTAAAAAGTTGAAATAAAAAAAAAAAAAATGGACTAGATAATTCTCTGCCCAGGACCCTCCCCAAACCCACCATCCAACCAAAAAAATTTTTGGCTTTAATAAATCAAAAATTTAACCTATAAACTTGGTTTTACCTTCACTATAACATCAACTTTAAAATGCTTTCTAGTCATTTTTTCAGTCATTTCTTTGGGCCCCTGAGCAGATGAAGTTAAGATCGATCCATGCTCTTCGGGCAGCAGCTGAATCCTTGTTCTGTACATCTTGTATTTTCTGTGATAGAGTGGTGATATGAGTTGATTGCATAGTTACCGAAAAATAATGTAAATGATTTCATGATATCAGAGGTGGTAACTAAGAAGCAACTCCACTGGAAACCATGGCATTTAGATGATCACATATTAATGGTGGGTAATGCACTACCTCCCCACAATGCTAACTGTGCAGTTAATACAAATTATGAAAGGACAATGATATGGTTGCAAAACAGTAATATATAACAGTTTCTATTTTTGGTACTTAAATAACTTGAGATAAATGGATGCTTATTTTCAAAACAGGAAGGATTTAATGTTTATTACAATGACTATCTTTCTCCTAATTACTGAATGGCATAGAATCAATGATTACTGGAGTAAGTAGGATGTACTCAGCTACTCTGACGGACTTAGGGAACTGAAAAATGTTCTGTGAACAAATTTTAATGCTTTATTCAAATCACAAGCTGAAAATTATCTTAAACAAGTAAAACAAAATAAAACAATTATTTATGACCATTTAAGATCTAACACTTAATACAAATAGAATTTATATTACTTGTTCTATTTAGAAAATATCTAATTTTCTTCATGTCTAAATAATTATAAAGAACTGAATACACTGGAGTCACATTTTACACAACAATTAGGTTCTAAAGTCATGAACAAGGTGAGAACTTTAGATAATCAAAATCACTTTAGAAAAAATCCCTTAAACTGCTGATAAAGTACAGCATATATGGAGATACATATGTGTGTTTATATATATAAAACTGCTAATGTATATAGGAATGTACCTACATATAAAAAGCAAATATGTACAAAATATAAGTTCTGAAACACAATTACAATAATTTTTTCTTTTTCTCTTTAGAAGACTACATAGATATTAATTTATGATAATAAACTGTACATATAATACAAAACCACGGTACAAATTTTGGCAACTAACTAAAATAGCTGAGATCAATGATCAACTGTATAGTGCAATTTAGTTACTACTAAATTCTAACTCCAGAACAACACATGAGAATGTGTTATGGATATGGCTAGCCCCATATTCAGAAATTTTCAAAGAAATAAAATATTTTGCCATCATTTTAGTAGAGTATGTTCAAAGAATGACTCCAGTTCTGAAGTAACAATGTTTTTGCAGTAAGCTTCCTACTTTTGACAGTGTTACAGAAGCATTTTCCCATAAGACACTTTTATACCTTCAGTTAATAAGGGAAAATATTGACAAAAAATTAGCTGGTATTGCCACTACTTGGCATTCCTTTCATTCAAACACTGCCTAAAATGTTATGGTGATGAATTTAATGTAAGGTTTTATAATTGATCTACATTCTCATTGGTGATGTTACATGAAGAGATTTTAATTACAAAAAAATGTTTCAATAAAAGTTTGTTACATCCATGCATATTATAGTCAAGATGTTCTAAATGCTAATTAATTCACCTTTTATCTCTTTGGTGAATTTTACCCGATGAGAATCAGTCAGAGGTCTTGGTTGCTCATCAATATTATGAATGTCAAGAACTTCACACATGAACTGAATTACAGGTTGTGCTTTGTAGAAGGCAGTGGCAGAAACTAAGAAGAAAAAACACAAATAATACAAATTAATTTTTCCTTAAAAAATTTTGGAACAGTATCTCAGACTACATGACAGTTAACTTAATTATACTACAGAGTTAAAACCATCCTTCATGTACACTTCATATAAAAATATTACCAAAATTAAGCACTATCAATTTGAGCTGTTTTATTGGAAGATAGGCACAAGTGTAGAAAAGGCAGATACTACAGTTTTTTATCATCTCCATCATAGGTAAATAAATCATTCCTTTCTCTACTACAATTACAGAGAAGTTTTCTGGGTCGGAAACAAGACATACAAAGGGATGAAGAAAGCCAGAGCCCCTGAGAAGTACGAGATAAACTACTGTTGCTTTAAGTTTTCTATGCCAGGCTAGACTGTTCTAGTCAGAGCTGTCCCTGTCTTGTAGATCTGAGAACACAGTGATATTACATGTTGTTACTGGTGTTAATCTGCTACAGGTAGTAAAATTAAGGCGTATCTGGTCAATGTTATTGAGCTACAGTTGGCAGTTTTTTAATAATAAACTAACACAATTTCTTAATCTTGGGAATTGGAAGTGGAAGTGTTTCACTAGTGGTTAGTTGGTCTACATCACAAATTTCTTTAACTCATGCTTACTACTATTTTGTACCCTAAAGGATATGGTGAAAAAATGAAACCAAAATAGACAATAAGCTATACGCCTTCATGTTATTTTTCTACTTAAAAAATATGCCTACCACTTGCTGAATTAAGTGTAAACATTTTGTGTGGTATTCTTTTTTTCTCTCTCCTTCATGTAGTATTAATTATATGTCATAAAAAGTCCCTCACCTCTAGATATTTACCATGGCTTTAACAGTATCTTCTTATATGTGTGGGTGGTGAGGCAACTGATATTTTTTATTTTCTTCTCTTTAATTTTACCTTTAAAATTTCATTTTAAATAGTGAGTGCATATTACTTTTTCTTTATTCCAGAAATAATATATGAATGAATTTCATAAAAAATTGTGAAAACAATACAGACTAAATACAGAGTAAAGACTTCCTCTGGTCTCAGTTCCACCCCTTCAGTATCTCTAAGAAGTAACCGTTGTTAACAGATACGTACATAAACTGCTCTTTTAATGTGCACTTGTACATATCAACATGTACATACAACTTTTTAAATATGAGTCAGATAGTAAAAGTTCTATGACTTATTTTATTATTATTCTTTAAGTTAACATTATGTCTTAGAAATCATTCCATGTCAGTAACATTTTGAATGGCCTCATATTATTCTATAACACAGGTGGCAAGATAAATTAAGTGAATGTATCTCTTACTTTCTTAGTTAAAAAGGACACAAATGGTAAGATATTAGAAACATGATACTGGGCTTTGATTTTTTTTCTCATTATGTATCTTAGATCTATATGTACTAACATGGAACAATATCATTCTTAATTTCTTAATTTCTTAAAAGTAAACAACTGAAAAAATAAAATACATGGTGAATAATATCCTTATTTTGCCTTTCCCTTCGTCTTTTTCGCTGAATTAGTAACTTCTAAATTCACAACTAATGTGTCTTATACCACAGAGTTCTAACGACTAAACAAGTATTTTTTAACCTTAACATTTTTCTATATTTTTCTCTACTGTTTCTCCCACTAATAATTTACTCTTTACCATTTTCTCTATGGAAATATGTGCATCTGAGGTGAAAATTAAAGTTAGTAATAAAAAACTCTTAGAAAAGATGGGTTGAAATTAATAAGTATAGTTTAATTAAGAGTGAATTTCAATGAGCAAAGATCTGTTTCTCTACCTCTTGGTTGAATCCTTAACTTTTTATAAATATGTATCTCTAAAAGTCTATATCTATATAGATGTATAAATCGTATTCCTTCTTCCCTTTTCATGAATTAGGTAGTTTTTAACTGAGGAAGTAATGTTTACAGCTAACATAAAAATCTATTAATAAAATATACCACATATTAAAGAAATAAGCATATAATAATTTCCATAGGTGATGGCCCCCTAAATGCATCAGACAAAATTCAGCACCATAACTACTACTCTCACTGTACAAGGACAAGAGGGAATATCCTTACTTTGATACAAGTTAATTGCCAAAAAACTATAGCAAATTCAACCTAATTAATAGGAAGTTCTAGCTAGCAGTTAATAGAAATAAGAGGTAAAATAACTGCAAGGTGAGAAGTGCAATCATCATTCTTCACAATCCAATTGTCTATATAGAAAACAGAATAAAATCTATAAATAAACCACAGGGTACAAGAGCTCAGCAACACTGATAGAGTTAAGATCAACATACAAAAATAAATTTCATTCTTATGTATGAGCAATGAACTTAAAATGTAATTTTAAAAAGATACCTCTTAAAATCACAACAAAAAAACAAGGTATTTGGCATGACAATCATACAAAAGATGTATAAGATGTCTAGAAATAACAGGTACTTATTATTGAAAGTAATTACAGAAAATCTAAATAAACAGAATATACCCTATTCATGCAAATTATCTCTAAACCATTCTGCAAATTCAAAGCATTTCTACTTAAAATGCCAATAGAACATAAACTCAACCACTAGAACGTAAGAAGCTGACAGTAAAATTAACACAAGCAATTGTTTAGACACTAAAATATATAAAAGCAATGAAACAAGAACACGAAGACAATTTTTAAGAATCAGGTCTCCCCATCATTCATAAAGATTTATTACTTATTCATCTGAAGAAAGCGGGGGGGGGAGTAAATATACAGACCAGCAGAATAGACTTGAAAGCCTACCTCTCATCATATACAAAAACAAACATCTATTCAAAGAACTAAATAGGTATAGATTGGTAGAGGATTAGGTGTAATATAGATAGTAAATGATTAAAGTATAGAATATGTAATGAGTTACTGCAAACCAAGATAAAGCAATGAAAGCAACAGTATGCAATTCATAGGAGAGAAAATCTAAATGTCAAAAAACATAAAATTTCACAAATTATTTGAAATAAGGAAGTCTATTAAAAAAAAACCCACAATACTGAGCTATCATTTTATACCAATCAAGATGGGCAATTAAAAAAACAATTCAAGATCAGTAGCACGAACTGGTTAGCCAATGGGGGCAAAAATATACTTATACAGGTGTAGGAATATAAACTGATAGGTGAGCAAATGGTAGTATATACTAAATTTGAAGATAAATTTTCAACCCAGCATTTATACTACATTGGAATATGCTAGAAAAATTCCATTATCTGCAAAAGGAGACATGAATAAGAATGCTCACAGTAACATGCTTTTAATAGTAAAAAGAATGAAAACAACATATCATCAATTGGATTACCAGTATCTAGAAGTGTCTAAGATACACTTAGGGAAACTTTTTTTTTTTTTAAAGATTTATTTATTTATACAAGCTGGGGTATAGGCCAGAGGCATGGGGCGGCGAGAGGGTTCACCAAAGACAGAGCGGGGATCAGAACAGGCAGATCAGAAATACACAGCTGAGAGGAGAACCAGGGCGAGGCAGGAGAGGTCTGCCATACCATGTGGGAATCTCCCCCGCTGGGCGTCGAACTGGCATTGCGAGCTGCCAACAGCTCCACAGCGCAGCGCTCAAACGCTGCGCCACCAGGGAGGCCCGGGAAACTTTTTTTTAAAGCAAACCAGACAAAACATGCAAATTCCAATGGATAGTGTTTCAATTCATGAACATAGTATATCATGGAATTTATTAAGGACACTTAAATTTCACTGAGATTGTAACACACTCAACTCTTATGTAACTTTAAATAAATTAGAACAACACTTTTTGTTGCTGTTCAAATATATCTTTTAATTTTTGTCACTTATTAACTGCTGCATGTTTGTTTTTTAACCAGGTTTATTTTCTTATTTTCATAGGTAGCAGTATTGAAATAATAAAAAAAGAGGCTTGGAAATCAAGTAGAATTAGATTTTAATACTAGCTCCAGCAACTACTAGTTAAATTTCTCTGAATTTCTAATTGTCCATCTACAAAATTAGAAAAACACCTACTATTCATAACATTTTCTCCCATTCAGCAGATAGCCCTTTCATTTTATTGAGTTTTCCCAGTTTTTGAATTTTTTATAATTGTGAACATAAAGCATGTCATCTTGTTGATACTTACTATTGTTTCTAACTAATGAAATGTAACTAGTTTCTTTCATTTTTGCTCTAACACTGCAGAAATGTACAACTAATCCACAATAATTAGTTGGTGGACTTTAATGCTGATATTTTCCTTTGGCTACCAGAATGTTTCTCTTTTCTCAAAGGGTTAAATGAGTCTACTATTCAAATTTATAAAGTACTATCGGTCAAAGTTTTCTTAGATTTTTTTTCACCCAGAGTACCATCCCGGCAGGAACTCGGGGCAGCCATTTCTCTGCCCACCTGTGCCTATGCAGCAGCCTGCCTGTCTGCCCGTGACCTGCACCATGCAGGCCTCTCTTAGCAAACCTAGCCCTCAGCGAGGCAGCTCTTTCTGCCCGCTTGTGTCTATGCAAGTGTCCTATGCTTTGTTGACCCTTTTCCTAATAAACCTGTTCTTTAATTATATATAAAAAAAAAGATTTCCTTCACCCAAAGATACCTACTTCCATTATCCCTGGGGCTTTTTATTTTTACATTTATTGATTTGTCAATCGTTTAAACAAGTATATATTTGAGATTATGTACATGCTTCACTCACATCACCAAAGTAGGGTTTTTTAAAGGCCTTTTTGTGAAATTTGCATAACTAAATAATTATGTGAAAGGTAAATAAGCCAGTAAATTCTAATTTTGATCTAAAATTAGTCTTAAATTTCTTTTTTAATAATATGTTTTACTATGAGTTTTTCAGAGTAAGTTTTAAATTTTAATGTAATCAGATTTATGAATAAAAATAGACTGTTTTTAAGACAGCTTTTATAGTGAATTAGTAAAGGTCCTTGTGTGTATTTGTAGTTCTTCAAAGACACACACTGTCCTATTTTGAAGATACATCATTTCAAAAGTATGCTCTCTATAGCCAGATACATTATATTCCAGTTTTGATGAAACTACTTTTTGGAACATGTTTAAAAAACCCAAACTGCATAATACAAACTATATTATATCAGTCTGGCCCTTTCTTCCTCTCTTTCCCTCTTAACATCATAAATCTCACTTCGTTTATTAATGTCTGCTAGTTTTTTGTTTTTTTTTTGGAAAAACAACATTGGCCTACAGTCTGATCAGTACACATTGGAAAGAAGATGCCATTGTGGCAGGAAACCTTCATCAACATAAGAAAGAAGACGCCGAGTTGAAATGTCTGCTAGTTTTTATGCACATTGTCAAACTATTAAATAAATGTCCATTATCTGACATTCTGACTTGCTTTTACTACACATAATTCCCTTGAACTCCCTCTATTTTGCTGTAACTGGCAGCATTTCATCTTTTCTTGTGGCCGAATAATATTCCATAGTGTAGACATACCACATCTTCATTCAATTTTCTATTGATGGGCATTTATGTTGGTTCCATATACTATAGCTATTATAAATAGTGCTGCAATAAACATTGTAGAAGCTAGTTTTTTTTAGTTGGTGGTTTCACATTCTTGGGATAGATGTTCAAGAGCAGGATTACTAGTATTTCATATGGTTTTTCCATTTTCAGTTTTTTAAAAGCAATTCACATCTCTTTCCAAAATGCCTGTTCAAGTTCACATTTGCACCAGCAGTGCAACAGGGTTCCTCGTTCTCTGCCTCCTCTCTAGCATTTCTTGTTGGGTAATTATTTTTTTTAGAGGTAACACTGATTTATAGCACTGTATGTGTTTAGGATCATACTTCTTCAGATGTATGTTATTACACCACACCCACTACCAAAACATCCATAGCCCTCCACCAGTCAACTGGACGGACCCCTTTAAACCATTCTCTACCTTCCCTCTCTTGTGCTGGTAGCCTCAATTCTATAGTCAGACTTCTAGGGTTTGTTACTGGTTTGGTGGTCTGCCCCTTTGTTTTGTTTCTCTATATTCCGGATATAAGTGAAACCACTGGTATTTATCTTTTTCCCTATTTCATATAGCATCATCCCCTCTGGTTCCATCCAGATTGTTGCAAATGGCAAGGTTCCATCCATTTCTACAGCTGAGTAGTATGCCACTGAGTATATGCCACATCTTCTTAATCCATTCATCTGTCACTGGGCTCTTAGGTTGCTTCTTGACTATTGTAAATAGTGCCTGCAATGAACATAGGAGTACATACACACATTTGAATTAGTGTTTTTATGTTTTACTGGTTGACACAAAGGAGTGGACTTGCTGGATCATATGGTAGATCTGTTTTTAATATTTTGAGAAGCCTCCATACTATTTTCCACAAGGGCTGGCTCAGTCTACATTCCCACCAACAGTGTACACAGGTTCCTATTTACCCGAAGAACACAAAATCATTAATTTAGGGGCTATGCCCCTATGTTCACTGCAGCACTATTTATAATAGACAAGCTATGGAAACAACCTAAGTGCCCAACAACAAATGAATTGATAGAAATTTGGTATGTATCTATTCACAGTGGCACACTAATCAGCTATAAAAATAGGTGAAATCTTGCCATTTACAACAACATGGATGGAACCGGAGGGGATGATGCTAAGTAAAATAAGTCAGGAGGGGCAGCCATTTTATCTGCTCACCTGTGCCTACACAGGTGCTTTCCTTTACTAACCCTGTCACTCTGCAGGGCAGCAGCCTGTCTGCCCGTGACCTGCACCATGCAGTCCTCTCCTAGCAAACCTGCCCCCCTCAAAGGGGCAGCTCTTCCTGTCCACTTATGTCTGTACAAATGTCCTTTACTTCCTTGTCCTAATAAACCTGTTCTTTAAGTATAACTGAAAAAAAATTAAAAAGTCAGGAGGACAAATACTGGATGATTTCACTCAGGTGTAGCATAAATAAATAAAACAAAGGAACAGACAAAAATTAAACCAAAATAAGCCCTAGAAATATGACTGCAGAATTGAAGTTATGAGGTGTGGAACAACAGGAGACTATGGTGGACTATGGATGCACTGGTGGTGGGTAGTGTACGTGATAATATGTACCTGAAAAGGTATGGATCTGTACTCCTAAGTTTTGTAAACTAATGTTAACAAACACACACACATTACGGAAAAAAAAATGCCTTTTAAAATCAGGTTAAAGAAATTTCCTTTTATTGCTAATTTGTTATAAACATTTATCATGAGAATGTTAAGATGTTCCAAATAATTCTTATGTGTCCAGGGTCACATTGTTTTTGTCAGGTATCACAATTAGAGGTATACTAGCTTCAGAAGATGAGTGGAAAGCCTTCCCTCTTCTATTTTCTGAAAGAATTTGGGAAAGATTGGTGTTTTTAACTTAAATGTTAGATAAAATTCACGAGTGAAGTCATTTGGGACTGGAGTTTTCTGTGTTACAAGGGATTATGAATTCAACTTCTTTAACAGATAAGACTATTCAGATTTCTTTTTGAAACAATTATTAAGTTGCTTCATCTGAGTTATCAATTTGATATAAAGTTGTTCATAATGTTCCTCTGTTAACCTTTCAATTCTGAAGGACCTCAAGTGATATCTTCTCTTTCATTCCTGATACCGGTAACCTGTACTTTTTGATTTTTCTTGATTAATCTTGCTAGGAGTTTATCATAATTTTTTAAAGATCCAACTTTTAGCTTTATTTATTTTCAGACTGTTTCGTGTCTAATTAATTTTGTCCTGATCTTTATTTTTCTTACCTTCTACTTACTTTGGGTTTATTTTTTCTAGCTTAAGATAGAAACTTTGTATAGCTAGTCCCCAAGATGGTCCCTGATAAATTTTTCCTTGTAGAACTTGCACATTTGTGTGTCTCCTACACTGAATGTAAGGGATTTGTGTAACTAATAAGATATTATGAAAATGGCAGAACGTAACTTTCAATGCTAGGCTTTAATGTCATTAGTTTCTGTGTTGTTGTCAGGGATTGTTTGACAGTCACAATGCTATGAGGATACTTAACCAGTCCTATTGAGAGGGCCACATGGAAAGAAACTAGGCTTCCAGCACAAACTGGATACCAAGTGAGTTTTACAGATGTAAATTCATTTAAATATTAAATATCATCCATTTAAATATTTATTAAGGAACTACTATAACAGGGACTTTTATGGGTTGGTATTGAGAGTTGAACCAGATAAAGCCTGACCTTTTACAAACAGAACTTGGGTTAAGATGACAGATTAATCATGAATAGTTCATTTTATTTTACTGTAATGAAGCTAAGAAATAATAAAGGAGAAAGCTAGAAGGAGGGGAAAACATTTCAGAAGATGAAAAGAAAGTAGGTGTTACAACTGACTTAGTAGATCCAAGAAAATGAAACCTCAAGCCAATTGTGCTGGGCAAGATAAGAACAAACAACATTTACATTATAGAATCCCCAAAAGGTACAAGAAATGGCAGTACTATGTACCTCTGAAACAGGTAATAGAAAGATGGGGTTGGGACAGAAAAATAAAGGGGAAAGCTATTTGAGAACCAGGTAGATCCTAGATCACTAGTATAGTTCCACACACTGCTAAACGATGGCCCTCTTTCATCCCTGTATCACTGTAGGTTTATTCTCTCAAAAAGGTAAGAGACAGGCTCTCAAGAGGGAGAGTCAGGCACAGTTGAGGGGAGATGGCTATACCAGAAAAAGGACTTAATAACTACAAATATTAAATGCTGAATGCACACATCCACCCAACCAGATCCCCAACTTCACTTCCAAAATACAGGCAATCAGACTGTTCCCTTCAGGCAGGAATTTGGAAGACTCATCTTTGGGTAACCTGGCTAGACCAGAGGAGAGACCTAAGGAAAGACAAAAGGAATTCCCTAGGGAGATAGCAAAATGACAGGTTCCCCATCACCAGCCCACTGAAATCATCCTAGGTTGACACTCAATGTCAATAGGCCCCACTGATAGATGTATTCAGAGCCTCTGGTCAGTATTTCAGGTTCCCAGTAAATTATGAATAGATATTCAAGGGTATTATGTATCTGAGGAAAGCCTCCAAAAAAGAAGTTTGGAAGAAGTATAACATGTATGAAAGCCTCCAAAAAAGAGTTTGGAAGAAGTATAACATGTATAGGAATAAAGAAACCCCCCAAAATAAATTATGGTCAGTGAACTAAGAGAAGATAGTGCATCAATGAGACAAGAATAATATGCTACTCCCCCCCCCAAAAAAATCAGAAATAAAAAAGAACTATTAAAAATTAGAGACAGGGCCTCCCCAGTGGCGCAGGGGTTAAAGAAACAGCGCTATCAAGCTATCCCAGCAACTGCAGCATGAGTTTGATCCCCAGCCAGGGTACTGAACCACATGGCACAGCAGACCTCTCCTGTCTTACCCGCTGCTTCCCTCAGCAGTGTTTCTCAGTCAATCCACCTGTTCTGTTTCCCACTCTGTCTCTGGTGAATCCTCTTATCATCCCCATACTTCCGGGCTACACCCCAGTTCTTGTATGCATAAATGAATTAAAAAAAAA